>JAULBS010031076.1:0-24332 GCA_032355785.1 Symmetromphalus regularis
CCCCCCCCCCCCCCCCCCCCCAGGCCCAAACCATCATGGATGGGGGCACGTTTCAAAATCTTACCCGACCTGACCCTCTTTAATACAGAAAAATAGCCTACATGGCCAATTTCACAATTTGTGCTAAAAAGATTAAAATGGTTATATTTTATGAATTTAAGAAAGCACACTAGAAACATTTATTCACAAAGATTCAACAAGTTAACTGTATAGGTATATAACTGTACTTGTTATTCAACCAAATATTTGCTAAGAACCACATGTGCAGTTTGACCTGTTAAGTAAATTACAACATTAGGTGAACAACACATTCCTGAAAACTGCGTGTCAATTATAAACCATTGCAAAAGCATAAACATTCTTCAAAATAGCTAATAACTATTGTTAAACTGCTTCGGCTTACTAAACTACCATCCCTTTTGGAATGTAGTGCCATGTGATATTTTAAAAAACATAGAATTTTAATAAATTAGTTAATTAAAATGACAATAACATTAAAACAATTTAAACCAAAAAAACAAAAAGTATTCTTCAAAAATATTTTATTGTGAAAATGTGTGTTTATAAATGAATGTTTGGGAGATATATATTATAAACTGATTCTTAGAAAAGAAGAAAAAAAGAAAAGACTAAAATAATTAACATTTTACAATGAATAAAACAAACATGGCATTGCACACAGATAAAGCTAAATATAATTTATTGTTAATTTAAAATAAATCATGCCATCAGGTTAATGACAAAGAACAAGCACACACAAACACTCTCACACATAAAATAACTATCCAAGTGTTATCATTATTTTTTTTAACATCAATGATAGATTATTTTGATTGCTTGCTAGACATAGCCTAATGCTAAAATTAATGACAAATAAACTTCGTATGGTCTTTAATTATTAAAACACTTTATTTTTATCAAAACGCATGTACACATCTAGACCCCAGTGGTTTTCCATGATCATGGAAAATGGACAGAATTTGCAGTATTCACATTGTAAAATGGAATTCTCAACTGAAAACAGAATTGTTTTTCAGCAAAATCAACCAAAGATTTTACCGATTGACTATTGTCATACACTGTAAAACTGATGATTTATTAATGTGTAGTACTGTTGGCAAACATGTGGTATACTTATTTAAAGGATTTATTTAGATATCTACTTGTCCTGTTGCATCTGCATAATGGGGTTAGTCGTTTGCTTTATTTATTTCGGCCAATCAGATAATTAACATTGCAATGTTAGACAGTCACACTGGTGGTAAAAATAAATGCATTCAGTGACATTTCATTTTAATAAAACCTGTGTACTTAGTGACACAATTATGTTTGATTTTATTTAGTTGTTGTAATTATAACTTTTGTTCCTTGTGAGATCTCTTGCTACTTACACCCACTTTTCATACAGTGATGCAAATCTATCTTGCATAGCTTTCTGTGAAGTTGGTTGGCAGGACCAATCAGTGATGCTAAGTGATCAAAACAGACTTGCTATGCTTCACTTGAATAGAGACAGATTCAAATAATAACTTCTTACAGTTATGACTAAATTAAATATATATGGACAGATAACATTTTTATCCTATAAATTATCACAAATTATTTCAGTTAAGTTGCTAATTACCTGTTTAATTCCTTAAACAGAATTCACAAACACATGAACTGGTAAATAGGCGGGTGGGTGGGTTGGGGGGGGGTTTAAATGGAAAATCACAGATCAATTTGGGGGGTGGGAGAGGGGGCTGGAGCAAGTAGTTGTGTTCAATGAGTAAGCTAATGCACAGGAAATTATAAACTACTAGGCAAGAATATACACCTATTACACCCTGCAATGGATCTACAGTAGGCTACACCTGATTTATCTAAAAACTTAACTCATGTTCTATGCAAAACAGTCAAAAATAAATACAATACATAACCACATACTTTTATTAATGTTTAAGTTAGCAAGCACAACAAGTTTGTAATCAACAAAAGAAGTAAACCTATAGTATTTTCCTATTTAATCTATTACAACATCCAGACTATACACATATGACAAACATGACAACATGCATTGCTGTATGAAAGCTTGGCAAGTTAACTCAACAATATTATTTGTACTTGTTCAGACAGTGGTGGGGTAAAACCACAAACTGAACAAAAAATCAGCTCAAAGCACATGCAAAAATAAAGATCTATAACAAGATGTTAATAACAGTCAAAAATCAATGATAATGATATTATTAGAAATATGTAGATGAATATTTAAATAATTTGACCAATAGGGAAACAGTAATATTTTGTAAATATGCACATGCAGTCAAACCTACTGGAGTGGCCACCTCTATTAAGAAATTAGTTTTAATGAACTACTTTTTGTTTCTACCTAGGGTGGGAACTTAATGTTTAACTATTTTCAACAAAATTTGAAAATTTTCATCTGTCATTTATTGTCACTTAATAACCCACAAAATAATGAAATGATAGTGTTATGAGGACAAATGACAGTAAATTAAGTAATATTTTCAGTGTTTGAATTATCCCAAGTGATCTTAATTAATGCCCTTATCATCACTTAATGAACTATACAGTCACAAAACTATTAACCACACAATGTATTTACAAAAAAATAAAAATAAGAATCAAACAATCCTAAGTCACAATCAACAAAAACAGAACTAATAACATCATAGTTTATGTTTTGGACATAAAGAGGACATGATCATAATATACATGTAGGTTAGATAGTGAAGTGTAAATTTTGAAGAAGAAATTGTATTTTAAAAACACGAAATCTGTTGTGGCTATGTTATAGGTCTGATTTTCAGGAATAACATTTGAAAGTTAGTTTAGTGAAACATTTTAAACATGAACATTTTCAGTTAATTCTGTCTAACCGTTTCTGATGGAGAAAATAAATGAAAATTATTTTATTATTTCTAACTGTAATCTGTTTGGCCCAACAATATGGAATTCAAGAAAACAAAGTGGCTTCACACTGTCTTAAAATCTCAGTTCTCACGTCTATTGGTATGTAAAGTTTTATTTAAATCAATCAAGACATTTTTAAAAAAAACAAATAAACAGGACTAGCTTTACTTCTAATCAAACATGCCAATCAAAAATGAATTTATGATTTTTGAGACCTATTCTGGTAAAATAATATTTGTTAAAAAAGGTCTGTTTTAAACTTTTATAAATGTAGAAGCATTAGAGATTACTTATCTAAATGTTGAGCCACAATGAATTCTTAAAAAAGATACAAAAATAAACTACTTTCTAATACGCATCTTCCCTCAGTCATCCAAATAAACAGTGTCTGATAACTTATTTTTGTTTATTTGTTACATGTAGCCTCATCTCAATTCTTTATAAATACATCATTATGCAGACAAGTTGTACTGACAAGTTTTTAACCAAAAACAAAGTGAGAATTAGGGTGAGGAAGAAGCTAATGATGTACTGTTCTCAACTTCGCTGACATGTGGTAACCTCTGGATAGCCTGAATAACATGCTCTACATATTTACAAGCCTGGTTGTAGGGCGACCACCTTTCTGAAATTTTCAGAAAACTTCAGAATTTTTAACCAATACACAGAATTTCGGAATTGTTACCAAATATCTGGAATTTTTTTCAAATTCCATCCGGCAAAAATCTCTAACCGACCATTTTCAATTAAATTAGCGAAACGAAATAAGCGATCTAATTTTCCCGAGAACAGTGTATTTTCTATAATAGAGTTATGCGCCTTTAGCAAATGCAAATTCCTATTGGTTGTTGGTCTCGTCAGTTGATCAATGAAAATAGTTTAACAAAAAAGAAAACTGAAGGCGTAATATGGAAAAGTCATTTATTTCTGGTTGGAAACAATATATTTTGGGGTCTTTTGTGGTATTAGTTTATACAATAGACAATAAATAATGAAACAACTTGGTTAGAGAACAATGTTTATTCAAGATCCATATTACGATACGTACCACGAATATAGAGAGTACGATGCTAGCGTGAAACTTTTTTTGAAAGGTGTCCTGTCCAGTGATACCATTACCAATGGATTCAAAATACAGGATTAGACCAAACTTAATCATGTAAGACAATAAGTACAATTGTGATAGTTTTATTTGTTATTACACTGTTTTATTTTACTGTGGTATGGTATGGACACTTTTTTGTAAAAATTAGAAAATGGCCTCAGCAATACCAGTAAACAGGTTATGTTTACAGTTGGACTTAAGACAATTTTAGATGAAACATTTAAAATATTTGATTATTTTTCTTCTAATTAGATTCATTTGGTTCAGTTTACACAAAGAAAGTAATAAAAAATTATATATTTTTTAAAATGCTTGCTTGTACACATTTATTTTAAACGTGATGTGAAGTGCAAATATTTAGGGTATTTTGTTTAGTGTTGATTATGGCTTACATGTAATTTGTGGGATGATTTTTTTTTTTTGTTACATGTAATTTATTTTGAAACATGTGGTTTATTGTTTATTTTTAAATTTTATATCTAGATTTTGAAAAGTGCGTTCGCAATTTAAATCAAGATTATGAAAAAGTGCATTCATGCTTTAAATTAAGATTTTGAAAAAGTGCGTTAGCGCTTTAAATCAACTTTTTGAAAAAGAGCGTTCGCTCACTTAAATTTGAAAATTTAGAAAATTCTGGAAAAAAAATCCCTTCAAGTTGGTCGCCCTGTGGTTGTACCATATGAAAAGTTACTCGAATTCTTCATGTAAGTCATCAAGATAATTTGGTTACTTAGTAGAATTCTTCTACAGACATTTATACATTTATGGTACATGATTTTATTAAAGAGTAACTGATAGAACAAGTACAAAATATTGCTGGATTAAGAAGTCAAAGACCATATACACAGCATAGTAGAGAGAGTGGTGTGGAAATTTGAACAAACCTCAGAAACTCCTTCAACAAACTTAGAAAGCTGTAGGCCAAAAAGTTACCATATTATAAGAAATATTGAATAAATGAGAAATTTAAACATTCCCAAACCATGTGCAAAAATTAAGATGAAACAAAGTTGAGATGTTAATATATTTCTGATGATTAGTAAGTGAATTAACAGTAATGTATCAAGACCTAAATAAATGCTAATAATTTTTCAATCATTTCAAAATTTTATGTAAGTTACAAAAGTGACAACAAAGCTATAGCACTGACAAAAACACAATTTTTCTAAAAATATAAATACAATAAATTTGGAAAGTACTGAAGAGATTTAAATAAATATATATAATTCAAATACGAAAGTCACTTGACAATGTTCAGTTTATCAATTTTCTGAAATGCAGGTTAGTGATACATGAAATTCATAAATGTTGTAATGAGTGTGATAAGGACACTGCCTATAAATCAAACAAGGTTATTTATTAAACCTAGGTTAGTACTTGATGTTAACTGGCAAAATAATAACATGATGTTAGAAAACTTTAAAAAGAATTAACTTGTATGAAATCAAAATTATTAAATAATAGCTCATTTAAATTGCTTTATAGAAGAAATAATATTATTAAGTACTTCTGCACTTAAATGCATGATGGCTAAAACAAACATGTGAAAAGTCAGGTAATAAATACAAGCAAGAAGCAGATACTATATAGAAAGCCAGGTAAGAGCATTACCGTCAAACTCTTAATATAGGCTCTATGGTGGACTATCAAAAGATCTTCCTCAGTGGCTTCTAAAGGTGTTACAACAGTATCATCACGAACCATTCCAGCATCTAAAGAAATCAGTGTTCACACTTTATTTTCACTGAAAAGAAATATTCTCTTCAGCTCATGCAATTGAATATTTTTAAGTGTCTGTCACAGCATTTTCATTTTTATATTTTTTTTTAAATGATCCCTCTAGAGCACACTGATTTATTAATCATCAGCTAATGGATGTCAAAACATTTGGTAATTTTGACACAGTCTTTAGAGAAAACCCACCACATTTTTCAATTAACAGCAAAGGATCTTTATTATGCACGTTCCCACAGATAGAATTTCAGATTGTAAGTGTTGGATTCGGCTGCTGCAGTAAGCAAAACAGATGTGTGAATGTTGCTATTTAGTGTTTCCTTTATAATTTGAGTTAAAAATGGTATGATCTATTCATTTACATCTGATGAAACAAATATTTAAGTTTCAAATTGATACAAGCCGTATGTTTAAGGCCATGCAAATCTTATATGATATAGTCACAGAAATTTTCGGGACTTTGTTCTTGGTTTCAAGCAGTGCAAGGTGTTCAATTATATCAGTATCAAGTCAGAAAGATTTAATTGTGAATATTTTTCTTATCTCATTTTATAAGCAGACTATTTAATAAATATTATTTATAATTTTTAGTATAATTTTTCTTCGAATTTTAGTATGTGTTCAATTATACATGAATAACCAGTCATAAAAGTATTAAAATAAAATTAAAAAGCAGGCATATAAAGGAAATATTATCATTATATCTCTGTACATGCAAGTATGTCAATGTCTCTATGCCAGTTACCTTTGAGAAATTCAAAGATTCTCCCCCATTTTCCTGAGTCAAATGGGTGCAGCTTCTCCAGTCCATGAAATGCAATGTTGTACTCTTTGGAATATATTATTGGCCACTGTGTTGGCTCCACTTCAAAATAGAGTTTTGACTTTTCAAAATTGCTAAAAATATTAATAATAAATAAATAAATAATGCAATGAATGCTACAAGGAAGGAATTTGTGTAATTATAAATAAGATTTTTTTTTAAATAACAACGTTCCAAACACAAGGTAAAATGACTAAATTCATATGCCAAGATAGTTTTTGTATTGATTACTTACAAACAAATAACTTAATAGTTTCATGTATTATGAGTTGCTGATAAATATTATGTCGTACGTAAAAAGAAAATGTCACTTAATTTTTTTATCACCAAATCATCCAAATATGTAGAGGACAAAAAAATATTTTATTAACAAACCACTACAAAGTATTATCAAGTTTAAAATATATATATTAGACATTGTGTCTAATAAACCAATTATAATTATATATGACTGTATTACATATAATTTAAAAAATTATGTCAAGAAGGAGGGAGTAGGAGGTCACCAATTTGTACTTTGTCCCATAAATTCAGATATACATGTAGATACGAGAATTAATTTAGTTACATAATTTATTTTTTGTTCACAATTGAAAACTGTAATGTCACAAACAAAGAATAATAAAATATTTCTGTATTTAGGATTTATTTCAGAAAGAATTTATAAAAATATATTTATATAAATGCTTTAAATACTCTCAAACAAGAAAATATCTAAAAAAAATTACCATCCATCAAAAATCTCCAGTGTACAAGTGTATGGTTTGGTAACAGTAGACATTCTTAGTTTTTGTTGATTCCAAAGATACCTGGAGTGTTCACAAACAGTGTTAAGAAATCGATATAAGATGTAGCTAGAACACACTAAGGACATAACCAAGATGCAAAGAGACTTTGACCACCTAAAAAAAGACAAGGAAATAGAAATTAGCACTAGTCTAATACACACAGGCAAGGTAGCCTGAGTTAATGTAACTTATACATTATATAAGACAGGGACATAGAAACTAGCCAGTTAAATCGATGTGTCTACACACAGGGAAACAGAAACTGAAACATAGGTTGACTCACATACTTATTCAATATGTTATTAGCAATTCTTAATATACAGTGTCAGATAACGTATCTAGGATTTATCTAGATATATTAGTCTACTGCATTATCAGTGTTGCACAAACCAATGCCACATTTCTACAAAACTATTAAAAGTCACATTAAAAAAATCATTTTATTTTCATGTTTTATGTAGCACAATCAACATAATAGTTCATTAAATATTTGTTCAGACCTTTTTTATATTGGTTGTTCACTAATAACCAACACCAAACAAATCTCAGGGAAAGTATTGCAGGAAAATACAAACTGCCCCTTATAGACGGACCATTAATGTAATGCTAGATGACTGTAATATAAATTAATTCAATGTGCATGCAATAATACAACCATCTGAAGTCAGATACTAATTAACATATATATACAAATTCTAATACTAGTATTATATTTCAGTATATGCTATGAACTCTTAGCATAATAACAACCAAAAATAATAATCATAAAAAAATATTAAATGTAATAAAGTACTGTATTTAAGTTTGATCAAAATTTAAGTGATTTCACTTATTAAAAAAGAAAATCAGAAAAATAAAGGATAACAGAGCTGAAAATACTACCTGCAAACAGGCATTACCTTACTACATCTGCTGCAATATACTTGCTGCATACTATCAGCAGACACAAGGAAACAGAAACTAAAATTACAAACAGGCTAAAAATAACTCATGCTGAACACAGGAATAAATCCACCATTTACATATAAAAATACAAGTCTTATTACATCCTACCAATTCCTGAAGTCGACACCAAATTAATTACAAAATGTTCCATGATTCAATATAAAATTAATTACTTTTTAAAATGTTTGAAAGATGATGAAATCATGATTTTTCCTGAAATTAATCATGTGTGTTGTACAGGGTGTGACAGAAATACCTGATGGTTTTTCATTTAATGAAATAAACATTTGTGGATCACACCAATATGAAGCCTTAACTCCAATTACTGTTTTTTAATCAGTTATAAATTGTACGTAAACAACTATTCTTTCACATTATTTAATAATTATTATACCAATATTTCTTTGAGTTTTAATTTTTTGTAAACCATCAGGTAACATATTTCTGCCACATCCTAAAATGATGATAGCTACAATATATTTGCTGTGCACAATCAGCAGATCTACTTGATGTGCACTATCATCACACACAAGGAAACAAACTAAAATGATGATAGTTGCAATATACTCTGATGTGCACAATCAGCACACACAAGGAAACAGAAACTAAAATGATGATAGTTGCAATATACTTGCTATGCACATTCCACAATCAGTACACACAAGGAAACAGAATTAGTTGCAATATTCTTGCTATTCACAATCATCACACACAAGGAAACAGAAACTAAAATGATGATAGCTGCAATATACTTGCTGTGCACAATCAGCACACACAAGGAAACAGAAACTTAAATGATGATAGCTGCAATATACTTGCTGAGCATCATCACACACAAGGAAACAGAAATTAAAATGATGATAGTTGCAATATACTTTGCTGTGCACAATCAGCACACACAAGGAAATAGAAACGAAAATGAAGATACTTGCAATATACTTGCTGTGCACATTCCACAATCAGTACATACGAGGAAATAGAAACTGAAATGATGATAGTTGCAATATGCTTGCTGTGCATAATCAGCACACACAAGGAAACAGAAACTAAAATGATATCAGATATGCCCAAGCTTTTTTGATACAAGCTAAAAAATGTGCTAACATAGGAATAAATCCCCCATTTACACGTGGCAATACAACTTACAAGTCTTCCAGACCTCTCAAGTCTCACGGTTTTGCAGTGAGACTCAGTTTTCAGCAAAATCTCATGGTAAGCTGCGAAATTGTCACGTTTTTTCAAAAATATCACCCTTTTTTTTCTCGAAAATCTTACGGTTTTTCTCTTGCAATAAAATTCAATTGTAGTTAAAACAATTTCTGTTCTTGCTCAATTGACTTCTTCATACATATAAACTATTGGAGAGTTCAAAGAAAGCAGTAGCAGCATATAATGCTGAGTACAAAGCATAAACTGTCATAAACTGTCGTCATTAGTATGTGTCAAATTGCTTTAAACCTGTAACAAAAAACATTAAATGTTGTGTTATTAAACTAATGCTGTACTTTTATTGCTTTCTACACAAAAGAAAGACAACTTTATTTTGCTTAGCACTTGATTTTGTATGAATAGACTTAGGTCAATCTCCAGGTTTTTACTGAACTATCCAGGTTTTTGGGTTTCAGTGTCCAGGTTTCCAGTACCAATACCTGAAGCTGACACCAAATGTATTACAAAATGTTCCATGATTCAACACTTTAAAAAAAATTAAACTTGTTTTGTAAATTGTTAACAAGATGAATAATGAAATCATGAATTGAATCATGAACAGTACCTGAGGATGTGCCTTATGTTGCAACTAATATGTACATGGGTTAATAAAGTCAAATGTATTACTTTCATCCAAATAAATGATTGTAACATACCATCAACTAAGGTGTTTGTTTTTAAAAGAATATCACTTATGTAAATATTATACTTATATTGCATGTAAAATAACATAAGGAAATAGAAACAACAAAATTAGCACACTGATGAAATTTACAGGCATGACCATGACAAAGAACTTAAAAATAGCATATCTGGTCAAATTATCACTGCACTCCTTAAAAACAGCTGGTAACAAACAAGCAAAAGTTTGATCAAAGTGAACTTTAACCTAACTTTATCAAATACTGATGAAATCATCCGCACAGACTGTTTTGATCGAATTTTATTTTTAAAAACAAGTTTTCTACTGTTTTATGTTTGAGGTATGATAATATTATGTTATTTGTCATAATATATTTTTGTGGATTCTACCAGAGATAGAAGAACGTCTAGTTACCGTACTGGGGAAACTATGGAACCGAAATTTCGTTTCCCATGATATTAATTTACCAATCACCAATTTTAGGGAACCGAAAACAGTTACCCCTGGGTTCCCATGAGTGCCAGGCACGGAACCCAAAATGTGTTTCCCATGAAATCTGAAATCCTACAGCCTATATATCCCATGCTACCCAAGGGTTTGGGTAAAAAAAAGCTTATGCAGGTTTCAATTTCTGTAACCTGAGGCAACTGATCGGCCTCCAAAATATCCAAATTCATTTTCGGGCGAGGAACTTCGTCCTCTTACACCCTATTAGGATCAAAGTGTCGTTTGAATTTTAGGCCGAATACTTGCCACTAACTTTTTGCCTGATTTCTTGTTCGGAGCATTTCTCCACTGTTAATTGTTCTCACATTAATAGCAAATGCACGATTATGTTTACACATTTTTAACTTTGTAGCATGTATTTTCTTGTAGAACTATTCTTATGATGGGTCGGTACGTTGAAGCCATTGAAGATGTCCCTTGTGGAAATATATGTGGTCTTGTTGGTGTGGACTCGTACATTGTGAAGACTGGAACTATTTCAACAATTGATACAGCACACAACATGAAGGTAGTTCAGTTCAAATGCAGTAAAATAGATACGTATGCTATTCAATGAGTTAAATGATGCAGATAAATTGGTGTTTTGACTATCAGTGTCACATTATTGTAACAGTACAGTTTGTTAATAAAGTATATTGACAGAACCAGAACACATTTACTTGGTAATCTTTTATACATAATATCATGGATGTCAAATTTCCGTCTTCAGATAGAACTCGTCTTTTAGAAATATAATGCCAGTTATATTTTAATTGTCACTACGCTCCCTTGTTTGCCTTTCTGTCTTTGGAAAATGTTCTGCTAACACCCATGTAATTTTTATATGAATGTTTTGACAGATGATGAAATTCAGCGTTAGTCCAGTCGTACGTGTTGCCGTGGAATGCAAGAACCCGTCTGAATTGCCAAAACTTGTAGAAGGTCTGAAGCGTCTTGCCAAATCTGATCCTATGGTCCAGGTAAATATGTACATATATAATTTTTATTTGTCACAAGCTTTAGGTAATCACAAAGGAATCTTATTTCACGAGGGACACATTTGATGATAAATTGTAACAGGTTTTATATTCTATTTATTTTATTAATTGTTCTTACTCTTTAACCTTCAGGACACATATCGCCGACGTCATGCGAACCGTTGAGTACTGGAGGCGACACATGTAGCCATTCGAACTGGCCCTTTAAAATTAGTATTTCCTGTTGCTTAAATGCATTATGGGAGGAAATGACACAATACCTGTATACACAGGATGTTGCAAATGGCAGATTTTTTATAGCATTACTCCTTTATCAATAGAAATTTTCGGTGTAAAAGCGGGTCTTTTTCTGAAAGTTTTCCGTAACATGACGAACAATGGCGGTGCGGGCTACGCAGAGATTTCGAAGAGCTAATTGGGAATAATTATTAGTTTGGGGTTTACTGAAGGTGAGGCTTTTGATTCTGAATATCGGGAGAGAATTTTCAAATAAAAAATTTGAATGACAGAGTGTGAGGGCAAGAATATGGTGTTGAATGTGAGCGATCCGACCATAAATACGAATTACCAAGCGTGGTTTACGGGGTTTTTGTTTGTTTATTTTTACACATATGTAGACTAAAAGTCGTGCACCTACAAAAAGCGCCCTTCAAAACCCCAAAATAATATTAATTAGTTCATACCTTTATATTATTTTATTGTTTTGTTAAGTTTTAAATTAAATTTAACCTAAATGAGACGCCTCTCAAACTGATTTTTCCTCAAATTATTCCAGTTTTTTTGGGAAGTAACTCTTAAAAGAATTCAGTAGTCTAAAGGTTAAACTTCCTAATAGTGCCTCTATTTAGAGAAATGCTATCCCATAATGTTACGGATGACATACCATTATACTTTTCTAGTTTTAGTGATGTCATTTGCATTTTACAAAATTATAATGACGTCATATTTAGTAAGGCAAGCTTATTGGCCACAACTCTCAGACCATTGGTGATATTTTCTCGGTGGGAAAATAACTACTGGGTTTTGAGTGCCCACTTGGGTAAGATTGATATTTGAGTTTACTCATTAGTTTTCTGTTATATTTGTGACCCACTGCAAGAAAAGGTAACTGCACGGCTTTGTTGCTGCGAAGATAAACGTGATTTAAAAATGCCGCTCTTCCTAGTTGCTAGGACACGCCTTTATTTTTGATTTCATAAGATCGTAATTAGCGGATACATTTAAAAAAAATCTTTCATATTCTAAAATCAGTTTGAATTTTTTTTTTTTTTTTTAAATTTGACTACCAACCTTTATTACGCTGGTCACATTTTTCAAGCAAAATCAACAGAAACGTTATTGTTTTTTTTTAATTGTGTTTCTCCAGTGCATCATTGAGGAGTCGGGTGAGCACATTATTGCTGGTGCCGGCGAGCTGCACTTGGAAATCTGTTTGAAGGATCTCGAAGAAGACCACGCTGGAATTGCCATCAAAGTGTCTGACCCAGTGGTCACTTACAGAGAGACTGTATCGGAAATGTCCAGCATCACCTGTCTGGCGAAGTCTCCCAACAAACACAACCGTTTGTTCATGAGAGCTGCCCCACTCCCTGACGAGTTGCCCGAAGCCATTGATAAGGTATTTTTCATTCTATAGGTTTAGCTGTCGACACTTTTCTTTTTACATTAAAATAGCATTTACGTGAGTTGTGTCATGAAAATCAGGCATCAAATTGAGCAACAGTATAGCATCTTCTACGATGTGCAATGGGTTGTAAGATTAATCGCTTTCAGTGAATGCATTTGAAAGACCCCATGTTGTTAATCATTGTTTCCTGTAAAGCAGAAGCAGGTTTCTTCTATAGAAATATCTGTTTAGCCAGTGGCTGTTGGGTACCAATGTGCTGGCGTATTAACTCCTACCTTCCTTTGAAATTAAGCTTTAAATTTGGTAACCCATGTATGTCTAATACAACATGATAGTTCCAACAGATTATCAACACTTGCCATGTTTTTACTATTAAATCTTTTATCATTCATCAGTATCAGTTTTACTTAGTTTTTAATCATTAGTTTATTTTTGCTGTCCTCTGATATTGCCTTGGAAAATATCTACATCAATGATTATATGTGACTCGTCACATCAAACCGAGTCTTTATGTCGCATTTTAGACCAATTGAGTTCTGTACATATTCATTTTCCTTGGATGATAAGGTCCATTTTGATACCATTCTCATACCTGTATCCCTTCTGGTGACCGAGATATTGCCATATATGTTCTGGATAATTGATGATTTTATGAAAAAGAAATTCAGAGAAAATTAAGGTTAAAAATTAATGTAGTCAAAGATACCTTATTCTTGGTAATCATTTAAATTTTAAAATTTCTCCACCACATTATTTATGAATACTGTAGCAACTATACCAATGGTTATTTTTCATGTTCTATCATCAATTGGATTTCTAAAATATAAATGTTTGTTAAAAAAATAGCTTGAAAATCCCTGATATCGCTGAAATCAACAAATTGCATAAAATTGTTATTATTACAGCAGAGAGATTGCTAAAAATACTGTCGATTTACACTGTGATCTTTTCTGATTGCTATAAAGTCCTTGATAATGCAATAGACACGATATTTATAGGTTTTTATTGAGTGATTTAAGATTGGAAATCAAGACGATTGAACTACGATTCTGTACTACAATCGCTGCCATGAAATACGTGGCCGAATTTGGCAAGAGCGGTGGATTAGTCTGCGCGTATAATAAGCACAGTTGTTCACGTTTAATGTAATCCACAAATCCAGTGCGATCCCATTTATAGCACATTTAACTGGAAAACTCGTAATGTCATTTCAAAGAATGGTCCAGGATTCCCTAGTTTATTTATAAATATGGTGTGGGAAGTTGGTGGGGAAAATTGAAATTTTTCTCTACGGATCATCCATTTCTCTTGGATGTGCTTCACAAAAATTGCTTTAAAACATCTTTTGGAATATATTTTCACAAAACTGATTGATGAAATACTTAAATAAGATATTTATGAAGCTTATTAGGCCATAATATGAGAGAAGACTGAAAATTACCTAAATCTCTATTTTGACTGATTTTTCAATACTGTGTGCGATGTAAGACCTGGTTTCATGTGACTAGTCACATATGGGCAAGTAAACATTCACAAATTACTTTATATCAGATTGGTAATTTCTTTTTAACAATTCTTTAACCTGATAGTTATCATGTTCATGCATTTATTGAAAATCGTTTTCCATACAAAATCTTTTCCACCATTTGTAGCTAATCATTTTGAGGTTTACTTTATGTCAGTCTTTACTATTAATTTTTTTTATTTGTTTAAAAAGATAACGGGATGGTCTCTCTACGTTGCACATTTTAATGCAACTTTACTTTCACCATTTAATTTAGGGAGATATTATACCAAGGCAGGATATCAAGGAGCGTGCGAGGATTTTGGTTGACAAGTATGGCTTTGATCCAACAGAAGCAAGAAAGCTGTGGTGTTTTGGACCGGAGGGAACTGGACCCAATCTGCTGGTGGACTGCACCAAGGCTGTGCAGTATTTGAATGAAATCAAGGACAGCGTTGTTGCTGGATTCCAGTGGGCTACAAAGGAGGTTGGTGTAACTGTTAACACATTGACTGCTGACTACGAGTATATGTGTAGATATGTGTATCAGATTTTGCCACTATGAGTATACTCGTGGAAAAGCCAGTGCTATACTTTAGTAAATTAAAGATGCCAGAAATTGTTAAAACTCATCAGTACATTTACTAGCAATAGAGAATAACACAGGGTAATGAAGTTAAATGTTTAAAATTGTTATACATTTTTCTTCACACAAACCACATTGCTGATTATCAGTATACTTGTAGTGGCAAGGGGGGTCTGACCGATCCTTTTCAGTGGGCTGATATGCAATTTGGGCTATTTTTCTGTTCCAGCCAGTGGTCCACAACTGGTTTATCAAAGGCTGTGGTATGTGCAGTTCTGTCTATGTGACGGTGCATATGAAAGACCACTTGCTGCGTATCAGAAAGAGTAGCCAATGTGGCGGCAGTGTGTTTCCTCTAAAACATGTCAGAATGACCATATGATTGACGTCAATAGCCGATAAGATAATCAATTTGCTCTGTTAAATAAAACAACCCTACTTTTTTTTTTGTAGTGGCAAGGGGAAGAAAGCCACTATATTGTGTTTTGCAGTCAATGTATTAATAAGAAGTATGGAATTACAATAGTTATCTGGTTGCTCACTCCAACATATTCCTCCAGTTATTCTAATTAAAATTTGCTAAAAATAACTATGTGACCTAGGGTCTAGTATAAACATGAAAGTTGACCTCTTGTCAGAAAGCAACACTTAATCTCAGATGTCTTACGTAAATGTGTAATGCTTTTCTTAACTGATTACTTTCACTAATCTTTAAGAAAAATAATTTATTTTAGAAAATGATATTCTAAACAATATTTTGAATAAGAAAATGCTTCATTACTGAAAATTAAACAATTATTTTATAAAACTAGTTAAGACTGTTAACCTGCTAAAATGATTGTTGAATTTTCAGGTATTCCAGTTCCATTACATGTTGTATGCACTGGTATTAATTTCTTTAAGGGAGTTCTGTGTGAAGAGAACTTGAGAGGTGTGCGCTTCAACATTTACGACGTGACACTACACGCCGACGCCATCCACAGAGGAGGTGGCCAGATCATCCCTACCACCAGACGAGTCCTGTATGCTTGTGAACTGACAGCAGAGCCCAAAATTTTAGAGCCAGTGTATCTTGTCGAAATTAATGTGAGCTATTTGTAGTGTTATAGCAAGAACGACACATAAACCGAGTACACTGGTTATACAGTGACAAATAAAATAGGATTCTCAGTATTTTAAAACCGAGGTCTGTAGTATTATTAACTTTAACAAAACAATGATGTACAACACTTGTAACGGATAACTTATTCACAAAAATGTTTCCCATTGTCTTTTTGGTAAAAGTTAAGTCTGACTGGACTGGCATGACTTAATTGAAATTCAACCATGGAGTCCTAATGACACTACTTTTCACACCAAAACTGAACACAAAATACCAAGTATAATCACTGCGGCTGTTGTTAATTATTTTTGAGGTCGTTGAAGGTATGTGTTGTAAGTAAACGAGCAAAAACTTTTTATCAGACTGAGCTTCCACAATTTGACTAAGTATATTATACAGTTTTGACTAAATTATTGAGTAAAAGAATTTACAGTATTAAGTTTATCATCAAAACGTGTACTTGTTTAAAGAATAAACGAGATAAATTTTCTTTTCTTTAAATGTAACAAAAAAAAAAACCATTCTTTTTAGCATTTTAAAAATTACATGAATGATAGTAATGTTTTTTTGGTAGGTTCCGGAATCTGCTGTAGGAGGAGTGTTTGGAGTGCTGAACAGACGTCGGGGCACCATTATTGATAATCAGCAAATTGCAGGAACACCACAAATGTTGTCAAAGGCTCACCTGCCCGTCAATGAGTCATTTGGTATATATATTTTTTTATACCCCTTATATTGCACTGATAAACACCGTCCAAAATAAGATTTATGTCATATTTATGTCACAAGCTTTAGTGAAGGATATAAACTTGATATTTCCCCTTTCATATCCACTGACATAAGTAATAGTGACATGTCATAAGACACTGACCAATCACATTAGTTGTTAGGTGATTGGCATCTGAGATGTATCACTTCGATATGTAGTAATATATATTGTACCTTAAAGACAATAAAACGTGCAATGTCGTAGATTTTATAGGGTGAAAAAAACAATTTCATATTTATGTTTTTGACTGGACAGATTTTTTATTTTTTCCAAAAACTGCAATCTTTACCAACTTAATATGTAGATGTATCCTGACAAGCAAACAACATTAATTTTAATTGTGTATGGAATATTTTTCATTTTGATGTGTATTATTAAAATGTAACGTTCTTCTACAATTTTCATTGTACTCTTTCAGGCTTCACAGCTGATTTGAGATCCAACACTGGAGGCCAGGCCTTCCCACAGTGCGTGTTTAATCATTGGCAGATTCTAGGAGGCGATCCCTTCGACCCTGCATCTAAGCCAGGCCAAGTAGTCACAGATACGAGAAAGCGAAAAGGTCTCAAGGAAGGAATCCCACCTCTGGACAATTTCCTTGACAAGATGTAATCTTCTACAACATCTAAAGACATTTAAAAATCTGCACATATAAGTCCTTCGGTCAACAGCAGTTGTACTTATTTATTAGGTTAACGGACAACTTGTGAATGGATAAGCTTTGAAATTGAAAAACTAAGATTCTTTTTACATCTAAAACATCCCAGTTCACCATTTTGGCAAATTAAGTTATTTCAATTATGTATAACATAAGAAAAAAAAGTGAAACCAATTGAAGAAAGAAAAAAAAATGGAATAAAGAAGAAGAAAAAATTGTTGTGTATATTGTTATATTAAATAGTTGGCTGCAATTGAGTTGAAGCATGTTGATCATGTTAGTAATCTTACTGAATCCTGCTGTCATTAAAAACTTGGAAAAGTTTTGAAATATGCAAAATACTTTTCAAGGGCCTTGAAAAGTTTAAAAAATTTGGTTAAAAACTGAAAAGTTTAGAAATTTCTGCATTAGCTAATATTTTTTCTATCATACTTTTCAAGAGTGCAAGCAATCATTTCAGGGCCCAGTTGTTCAAAGCATTGTTAAGTATGACATTCAGTTGTTCAAAGCATTGTTAAGTATGACATTCAGTTGTTTAAAGCATTGTTAAGTATGACATTCAGTTCAAAGCATTAAGTAGGACATTCAGTTTTCGATCTTTGTTAAGAGTGCAAGCGATCACTTCAGGGCCCAGTTCAAAGCATTGTTAAGTAGGACATTCAGTTGTTAAAGCATTGTTAAGTAGGACATTCAGTTGTTCGAAGCATTGTTAAGTATGACATTCAGTTTTTCGAGATTTCTATTTTAGCACATGGTGGTGTGATACATCTGTACATATTTACAGATTTGTGTTAAAAAGTATTAAATGTTTTCAAAAGTCATGGAAAAGTTTTGAAATTTGATTCTTGTAAATCTGCAGGAACCTTGGAATCCCTATAATGGATACACTGACTTGTGGTTCAGGGTTGTGTGTGCTTTCTTGTAAGGCAAATACACAAAGATCACTTGCTGATAAAGAATTGGGTAATACTGTACGTATTGGAACTTGTGTATTTTCAGTTGTACATCTAGGGAAAGTGCGTGCCGTACGATTAAAACTAAACCAGTTGTAACACGTAACAATATTAACAGACGTTTAACATTTTATTTATTACCCACTTGCCATCAAAGGACATAGTATTTAGAAAATCTAAGTTCGAGCGTTATTGTAATTTGACATGGGTGTACATAGGGTGTTTGATGGGTTAGACTGAACCCCCCTGAAATAATTTAATGACATTATTATTTACTCAACAGAAATATATGCCCAATATTTGAATCTGAAATCTAGCTAAACAACATAAAACATGGCCCATATTGTAATATTTTTGCAAACCTCTAACCCCCGTTTTCAAAATTCTATGTACGCTCATTTTTGAAAGTGATACTCGTGATGTCATTTACTTATCACATTATGCAACACTTGCATATCTTTTTTTATGCAACTATATAATAAAAAGCTAGGTAATAATTTTGAAGGATAACGTTTTGAGAGTAGCAGTCTGTCTATAAGTTAATAGGCATGTAGCATGAAATCTGTAAAACAAGGTATTCTATCGGTGAATTCTTTAAAAGAAATATAAGCTTTCACTAACAGTGAATTCTATAAAACAAATGAAACTGCAGCAAATCTCAAATTTAATGAGAGCATTGATGAGATTCATTTACAGATTTACAAAACGGCAGTGGTGTGCTATATTTTCAAGAAATATCCCTTGCTGCTTACCAGAACAAAAGTGCCACATTTTGTGATTGAAGGGTTTTTCTTCTGTCATTAACTTTTTTCCCAGGCAGGTAGTCCAGGAAGTTGAAATGCGTGTCTAAGAGTACGTTTGAAACGTACATTACTTCAAATACATTATGCACAAATAATTAGCATTTTATTGGGGAGACAACTGTACAGCCATTGAGAAAGCGCTGTTACCTCCCTTACCTAAGTGCACAAACTGAAAGACATTTTATTCTTGCCATGAACAACTTGATTTTTAAAGATTTATAGCATAAATCCAAATTATACATTTTTGGTAATGGTTTATATATGAAATCATAATATTTATTCTCTGCAAGCCTCGGTGGGTAGGCGTATATCACTGACACCGACCAGTGATTTACAACTGGTTTATCAAAGGTGGTTAGATGTGATATCTGGTGCTGCTTATCGATAGCAGTAGCAGTATTAGGATGATGGAAGCGGGTTTCGTTTCCAACTAACTAAACTCTTGTCTTGGAAAGAAGCAGAGCTGTGTGCCCAGGAGAGTGTGCTCGAACCTTAATTAGATACAAACACAAACTACAACCTATTTTATCAATCACGCAGGTTTGAATGATTCAGCCAAGAACAACAACCCGTTTCCTATTACACGCTAAAACAAACGTGGTCTGTAGGTAGGTTTTTTTTTTTTTTAAATTATATATGAAGAATAATAATTGATGGTTTACTTAACACATATGGTCATGTTTAGAATCCTTTAGTAATGGTGGTGACTTAAGGCGAAAATCCGTGGGGGACTGAACACACTTGTGTACTTATGTATATTTGCGCTAAGACATGGTTTTAAAGTGTTACATTGATACAATAAAGAGAAATACTGGTAAAGATTATTATTATTTAGGCATTTTAATTTCACCAATTTTCTGTTTTTCTAGGCTAAAAGCTTTGGGGGAGGGGTAAATATATAGGCGTGGCCCCCCCGGAATTTACGCCCATGTGATTTAATATCTAAATAAAACGGGCATTTCTTCACATTGACAGACAAGATAGGTGCAGCCATATTGATGTTGCATACAGAAAGAGGTTTGCCCTAAAAATGTAGTATCACAAATCATGTTAAGTTTCATTCCCAAACAATATTTAGACAATTAGCCCCTTAAATTACGTGGGACTGCCTTTAACACTTTTATGGAAAAATAGTTTATGGTCGGTCGGGTTACCACAAAAACACGCACACACGCGCGCGCACACACACACACACATTGCCTTATGATGATTCTGGTTTAGTTGTGACCAAGCATTAGAATATAAACATTTTGAGTTATAACATGAGATTGAATACATTTATTTAGATTTGCATAATATTGATTATCGCCAAGAATCCACTAACCATTTTGATATACAATGTATATTGTTTTTTTGAATAGCTTCAAGGACCTATTGTCCGGTTTTTCGATTTTGCTGACTTGAAATAATTTTTTTTGATCAGTTGTTTCGAATAAAGTTCTTTTACTGGTTAAAACTTTGAAAAAGTTCATCATGGTATTGCTCACGTCATAGTTACACACTTGGATGAAGGGAAGGTAGATGTTGAATTCACTTGGCTGTGGAGAAGGCAAACCGTGTCTGATCTGCGCCATTTGAAATAGATAAAAAAATTTTTTATCGTATGTCTTATTTTGTTTTCCTTCCACAATGCTGAATATAATAAATGAAAACACGAAAGTTAAGACATAGACTATATATTGGTGTATTACACACGTTTACATCTAACAATAATAGTTAGCAACAGTTAAACAGTGTGACAAAACAAGGCGTGCAGACCAAGTTGTTTAGCTAATTCGATAACAACGCAAGGCCCGCGGAGTGCTTTTGAAAGGTGGGGGAGGGGGCACTGAAAAGTAGGTGACTGAAGGGCACGTTTTGTCACCGAGCCTAAAAATATTTATGTTCAGCAAATTATTTTAGTGATTTGTTTAATTAGTTGTCCCCCCATAAAGTAGGGGGGATGCATGACCCCCGGCCCCCTACTCCGCGGTGCCTGCAATGACAGTGGTGACAAAAGTCATTGTCTTTGTTGTTCAGCGTATGAATTATAAATCGACTATTTGTTATTTTTTTTACACTTTCTGTCAAATTATAGTGCTAAATATTCACTTCATGTCGAGCAGAATATAAAGTGTTCTTATTTATCAACACTAGCAGGTGTAATTTTACTGAATTCGCTGGTAATTAACAAGAATCGAAAATAAATTGTCAAGCTAGAAATAGCGCTATAAATAGGTTAAGATAGACACCACGTGCTCAGACGATGCCATGTGCTGTGATCTTGGCATTTCGCATTCGAGATGCTGATGTGTATCAAATGTGTTGTGTATATAAATTATACAGTCCTATTCGTGTTTAAATTTATGTCATTATGTTCACTACTATTAAGTATAGGTTTGAATTACACCCAAGTACGGATCCACAGGACCCACTGTCAGAGGAGGGGGAGGGTAGGGAACCACATCGTTAATAATATTAAATTATTTTGCCAATGCATGCCCGACTTTGCCTGGCTACGCAAAGTTGATGTAAGGATGGGGTGCAGCAGCGGATCCAGGGATCCGGACCCATCCACCCGCTTTTATCGTATTTAAAAAACAAATATTAACCTTTTTTCCTCAGTCCTATTCATTTGGACACCCCACCCCCTTTCAAAAATCCTGCATCCGCGCTTAATCTTTCTTAACGAAGTTATAACAGTTATATGCAACATTAGGTGTAGTATTTCAACCATGGCTTTTGAAAGACGACTATATAACTATAAAAAGGTTAGGGTAAACATTATTTAGATTCTTTTCATGTATAACTTACTAATATTACACGTTGATTTTAAAAGGGTGGTAGGCTTTGGAGAATCTTATATTCGTTTTAAGGTTAAATGTTTATATTTAAAATTAATTCTCTGTTTGGAAATTAATTAGGTCAAGGGTCCGTGGGAATATGCGTTTAATACATGACCAGTACGGAACGACACAAGACAACGTCATCCTTTCTTGACCGTTTGTAGGAGGACTGCCAAACTTCCAAGTCTGGATTTATGGAATATAACTTGTTTACTTTTGAATTGTTCCAATCACTCTCTCAGAATGTATTTGTTAATAACACATTAAAAATTAACATATTGGATACCCATATACCCTCGGTGGTCCAGCGGTAGAACGTCGGTGTCTCAAGCTGATGATAGTGGTTCAAAAACCCGTGCATGAGAAAATGATCAGAATCTTACAGAGCATATATAGCAATGTTAAAGCATGTGTAAAAGTTAATTCCAAAGTTACAAATATATTCTCTTGCACGTCCGGAGTGAAACAAGGCTGTGTCCTCAGTCCATGACTCTTCTCCATGTTTATTAATGAGTTGGTGTCTGAACTAAATGAAAGAGGTGGCAGGAGCATTCAGGTTACAAATAACATTGCTGAAATATTGTCACTCCTATTTGCGGATGATCTCACTCTGGTAGCAGATACCGTACTAGAACTCCAAATAAAACTGAAGGTGCTTGAACAATTTTGCGATAAATGAGGGTTAAAGATAAACAATGAAAAATCAAATATAATAGTGTTCAAAAGAGGAGGCTGCTTGTCTGCAAATGAAAGATGGATATTAAATGGAGCTCCCATAAAAGTAGTATCATATTACAAATACCTTGGAATTGTATTCTCGTGTCGTTTGAATTGGTCACAATGCTGCAAAACATTATTCCAACAAGCTCGCAAAGCCATGAACATGTTAATCGGCAGTCTATCTAAAATAAATACTAGAGATCCAGACATATGTTTTAAACTTTTTGATAGTATGATTATGCCTATCCTATCATATGGGGCAGAAATATGGGGAACAACAATTCGAAGTGAAATTGAATCAGTACACCGTGATTTCTGCAAGTGGATAATTGGGACTGGCAAGAAAACACAAAATTCAATGGCAAGAGGCGAATGTGGTAGGAACAAGCTTTATATTATATACATGATTAAACCTATCCGTTACTGGTTAAAATTGTTAAAAATAGATAACAATCGATTTTCTATAAACTGTTACAACATCAGCCCTCTTCCTTAACATTTTTGTGTAGGAGCCAGATGGCGCCTGGCTTAATTTTTTTAGGCGCCAAAAAAGATATTTAGGAGCTACATTTTGTGTGTGTGTGTGCCTGTCTGTCTGCCATCTCTTTAACAGTGGTATACGCAGTATTAAATTTTATTGTAAGATCTTTGTGGGTACGTCCAGATTGTTTGGCATGCTGCGTATCCATCACCTTCAATAATGGCCCTGAACTGTCTAAGCACACATCACGACACTGACATGTCAACCGCTGCTGCAGACCTCCATCGATGCAAATGTATTTTGCATAACAGATTTACCGTTCGTGTAAAATTTTCTAAATAAGGTTTCTATATATTTTTTTTCTCGAAATACAAGCAACTGAGGGCTGCACAAATTGCGCGAAAGATCGTTTCGTTCGCGTGGGGGTCCCACAGATCCGTCCTTGCATAACTCATTTTTGGTTTGCACAAATTTGTTACAGTTGTCGCCATTTGCACTGCATATTACCTTCGATCGTTTCCGACGGACCGTATACATATGGAAAATCATTTTGTCAGAGACTCGATGTTGACGGAAAAAAATGGAGGGAAACCGAGATCCCGTTCGGCTTTGCTTCGTAGACACTCCTACAACATTACAAGTTTTGAAACCGGAAACGAA
>JAULBS010031087.1:0-10301 GCA_032355785.1 Symmetromphalus regularis
GCCATTTTGTAGCTTTTTTATAGAAGATTGTTTTAGGGGAGATAACTCCAATGTGCCCTGAAAATAAAGTATCACACTACACTTTTTTTTTAAGGTTAACTGCGGTTATAACAGCATGGCGAGATATGTCGCCTTCAGTGTCCTGAAGGTTAAATAAACAAATAGGAAAAATTCACAAAGCCAACTGGAAGGACATCCCTTAATACTACTACAGTGAGCAATCATCTTTTGGATAGCTTTAATTATATGTAAACGACCTCATATCAATCGAGGTCTCAAAACTTATATATATGTCGCCAGCACATGTATGGAAAGTGGTTTCTGACGTAAATATATATTGCCCGCAATGAATCAGTTTATTGCCATTTAGAAGATGAACATACTATATAATATATTTATATTTTTGCTATGGCAGTTCAAAGCTTCTGCAAACATATTTTATGATAGCTTTTACAACGGTATTTCCAATTTCTGCCATGAATTTTGAGGGCTGTTACGACTTGTTTTGACTAGATTTACTTATTTTGTTTGCAGATGTCAGCATGATTAGCTTAGAGCCAACAGTTTGTTTTATGAATTTGGTCTTCTCAGGGTTCCAGCAGTCACAGACCTGCCTACCTTTTCGATTTCTCTGTAATATTTCCGGACAGACACCCCAAACTTCGGCATTCCGGCAAAACAGTCAAACTTTCCGCTGATTGACTGAGTCGCCTGGATTATTTTTGATTTTTTAATTTTTGATTTATTTTTTTGGTCACTAAAGTTGTCGAAGTTCAATTCCACTGTGAGCATTTGCATAACTTTAGCATCGGACATGGTGGGCGCGATGTCTGCAAGAGGCACATGATGTCCAAACGGCTGGTTAAAACTGAAAAGTCATTGAAAAGTTTAGAAATTTCCGCATCGGCTGAGATTTTTTCACTCATGCTTATCAAGAGTGCGAACGATCACTTCTTGTGATGCATTATGTCCCTGAAAACCATGTTTTTCACCATGCAGATAGAACATTCAGTTTTTCTAGATTTCAATTTTAGCTCATGGCAGTGTGATACATCTGTACATTTTAACAGATTTGTGTTCGAAAAGGTCATCAAATGTTTTGAAAAGTCATGGAAAAGTTTTGAGATTTGATTCCTGGAAGTTTGCAGAAACCATGTTTGTAATAATTAGTTTTATTATAATTCTCACGTTGTCTCTTGCACAGACTCTGCAGCTGCCCCCTCTAACGTCAACGTGACTGCATTGAACGGAAACCGGTCGACATCAGTCGAAGTGAGCTGGAATGTGCCTCAGAAACCCACAGTACAGATAACAGGTTTGTCAACCACACTCACTCTTTGTACTCATGTATCACCATCTATAATTATATCTGATATTTTACCATGTACATAATTATGTTTATTTTGGCTGCAAAAATGGTTTGACAAGAAATTATTTTGTTTGACCTCCTGACCTGTACCTGCAGTGTTTACATATATTTATCAAACTTTGAATTACATTTTCTGTTTTGTACTTTTACGAAGATAATTTATTTAATTTTCAGAGTAATTTTAAACAGTAGGCCTACTGTTTAAATAATTTTGAACAATATTTTTTCTTTGAATGCATTTTATACAAACAGCAGAGATGCACTTAACCAGTGAGCCTCGATAGTCCAGCGGTAGAATGTCGGATTCTCAAGCTGATGACAGTGGTTCAAAACCCGTTGGGGGCTGGCCCACATTTGACTACGTGTCAAAATAACCAAATGTTTGACACCCAATAGCCGATGATTAATAAATCAATGTGCTCTAGAGGGGTCGTTAAAAAAACAACAAAAAAAACAACTGTTCCTTATGGTTATTATTGTCATTTGCCTTGGTATAGGAATCGATAAAGAGGTCAGCATATTTCTTTCTTGTATGTTTCCATCCACCATTAGGTCACCTACTTCTCCTTTTTCTTTTCGTTCGATTTCATTGGTCATTGGTATTCTTTCTTATTGAGCATTTCTGTGGGAATCCACACACATCTTGGTTCTGTCCTTTTCACACTTAAGCCTCCGTGGCGAAGTGGTTAAGCTATCGGTAGGTACTGAGATCAAATCTCAGTCAATGCATGGGATTTTTAATCTCAGTATCGGCCCCAACCCAGAGTGAGTGCTCCGCAAGGCTCAATTGGTAGGTGTATACCACTTACACTGATCAGCGGTCCACAACTGGTTTAACAAAGGCCGTGGTATGTGCTGTTCTGTCAGTGGGATAATATAAAAGATCCCTTGCTGTTTATAGAAAAGCATCGGATTTCGTGTCTTCTACTAACACTAAACACTGTCCTGGACAGACGTCTCAGGAAGCTGACTTGTGTGACCAGGACAACGTGCTTGAACCTTAATTGGATATAAGCACGAAAATAAATACAACCACCACCACCACTGTAGCGTTTTCTTTTGGATTCAAGCTTGCTTCTCAGATAATTAATTAGCTTTGGCATCCTGAAGATTTTGGATTCGAACTTGCTCCTTAGATGATCCTGAAGTTAGTCGGTGGTTGCTTCGTCCTAGTTACGTTTTCATTCTTAAATAGGATTTATTTAGTCCATTGGAACCTATAACCATGCAAAAAGGTCGCTCGCATTAACAATTGTTTTCACATTCCCATCTTAGTGGACCCAATTGCAGTTTGGACTATTTTCAGTTCCAACCAGTGGTCCACAACTGTTTATCAAAAGCCGTGGTATGTGATGTCCTGCCTGTGGTACGGTGCATATAAAAGACCCCTTGCTAATTATCGGAAAGAGTAGCATATGTGGCGGTAGTGGGTTTCTACCAAATAAATGTCAGAATGACCATATGACTGATGTCCAAAAGCCGTCGTTAAATAAAATAAACTTTATTTTTAATTTTAATTTTTTTCACTTTCGCGATTCCTTGGTGAGAAGCAGCAATGTATCTTTTACATGCGTTATTCCACAGAAAGGATAGCACATACCATGGCCTTCAATAAACCAGTTGTCGACAATTGGTCTGTGGAAGGCAAGTGGAAATATTTAATAATCTATCATTTTTCAATCACTCAACACTTCTATGGATCCAAAACTGCAACCCCCACTGTGCACGCGCTGAAACGAAAACTAATTATGCGTACGGAACCCCCATTCGTCTTAATTACTAACCGCGCTTAATTAACTGTAAATTTTTTCGAAAGACAGTAATTTAAATCTAATTCATTACAAGCGCAAGGAGTAATTTAAACATTACCTACTCATCGCGACGTTTTACTCATCTCTCGATCGTTTCTCCCTACGCCATAATCATATTTGCCTCTCCGCTATCAGGAATTATCGGCCTTACTAATTAATCTGAATTATATCCGTACGAGTTATCTCCCTTCAGCCGTCCCGCTATCGTTAGGAGAGGTTTTTTTATGGACCGTGTTATTCGCGTCGATGGTTGATTACCCGTGTAAAATACAAAACGACTGCATTTCGTCATTTGTCGACGGTGCTGACCAATACTCGGTAAATGGCGGAAGAAATGTCCATCTTTGACCTATAATAGGTTTTTTTGGTTTAATTATAGGCTCGAAAATATTAGCGTGTTTTCGTTTATTATCGAGTATCTCCGTCGCATAATCGGCAAATTGTGTTTGCCGGCACTCATCCGCACTTAAAAGTAAATGTCAAGACTATTTTTATTTTTATAGGGAGGCATGGGGTGTCTAATTCAGTTATTTAGCTAACAACAAAAATGTACAGACACTATATTAATTAACAGTATCAACATTAAGCAGTTCCAGAAGGGGATCCAGAATATCACTTGAATATTAAAAGACACGATAGAGAAGTAAATTTGAAAGATACATTATTCATTGCAAATGTAATATTGTGTAAGTTTGACATACATGTGTATATTAGTTATAAAGTTCTTTAAAATAACTGCTTTATAATATATCCTTACAAACACACGAGTCTTACAGTCGGATTGATCCTTCTCGGTGGATCCATTTGCTGTTTGGGCTATTTTCTGTTCCAAGCAGTAGTCCACAACTGGTTCACCAAAGACCGTGGTATGTGTATGTGCATGTATCTGTTTACCGGAGCGGGATTTAGCTCAAATGGTAGAGTGTCTGCCTGTGAAGCTGTCGGTCATCGGATCGACCCTTCTCAGTGGACCCACTTGCAGTTTGGGCTGTTGTCCGTTCCAACCAGAGGTCCTCAACAGGTTCATCAAAGGCCCTGGTATGTGCTGTCCTGCCTATGGGACGAGGCATATAAAAGACCCCTTGCTGCTTATCGGAAAGAATAGCATATGTGACGTCAGCGGGTTTCAACTAAAAAAGGTCAGAATAGCCATATGATTGACGTCCAATAGCCGATGATAAGATAAAAATCAATGTGTTATACAGACATCGTTAAATAAAACAAACTTTACTTTACAACTCCACAATATATACCCATACTATAATACAGTGCACTCAAATTATAATGGTGTGCAACCATATTCTGAAGGTTCTTCTCCAGAACAAACAGGCCCATGTACAACTGGTAAAAGACCCCGCCCATATTCGAAATATAGGCCCCCCCCCCCCTACCCACACACCATCATTTCAAACTGCTCATTAAACGCATACTCCCACGGAATGTGTGACGTATATATTTCGAGTCACATGACTGGTATTCCCCCGTTACCCGTTATTTTAAAACTTATCAATATGTTTGTACAGCTCTGCAAAAACATTTCGTACCATCTTATTTCGTGTCGCGAGGAGTTCCGATCTTGAAATTAGAAATTTTTAAATGTGAAAAAAAATCGATCGACCTCGACATGGAATTCCCTACACCATGGTTCAGTTAAAATGTCTTGTGTGATATGAAAACGATATCTTGTATAACAAATACATGTAACTTTCATTCGTAATCAATATTTAGACCACAAAGCCCCTTAAATTCCGTGGGATTATGCCTTTAAGTATTTTCTCAAAATCGTAGGCCCGCGGCCAACTGGTCTCCCTGACCCCTGGCCCTCTCCCCACGCCCGCCCGGGCCTGAGGATAAATAGTCTCCCCAAATATATTATTTGTATTTAACTGATGATATATTCAATATTTTAACATAAATATTATATAGGAAGACTGCCATCAGTTCCTGTCGGACCCAATTTTAAATATTTCCATATGAATATACATGTGTATCTCCTTTTTTCTGTTAGTAAACTCCTTTTCTTAATTGTAAATTGTTGTGTGGATATAACTGAATGCAATACATTTCAACAAAAATAGTTTTAGGAGGTCTGCCACCTTGTGCGACTATGAGAGTGCCCCTTAATTAATAGCGTCGACAGATCTTGTTCATAATTGAAGACTGTTAAAATATTATAAAAGATGGTTGGTTGGTTGTATTTATTTTCGTGCTTATTTCCAATTAAGGTTCAAGCACGCTGTCTGAGCACACAGTTCAGCTTCCCGTGCTGTCTGTCCAGGACAGAGATTAGTGTTAGTAGGAGACGAAACCCACTGCCACCACACTAATGCGACTACTCTTATCGATAAGCAGCAAGGGATATTTTAAATGCACTATCCCACAGATATGATAGCATATACCACGGCCTTTGATAAACCAGTTGTGGAACACCGGTCGGTTAAGTGGTATACACCTACCCACTGAGCCTTACAGAGCACTCACTCTGGGTTAGAGCTGATACTGAGATTCTATTTTTAAAATCGGACCGTCGGTTTCAAAACTAATCATTGTCAAGCGCGTATCTGCCTATACGCAAATAAAAAAAAGAAAATATGAAGATGTACTCCTTTTCATACCTGGACCCATCTAAAGTTTGTTTGTTTGTTTGTTTGTTTGTTTAACAAACCCCCAGCACAAAAAATAAACATCGGCTATTGGTGGTCATACATTGGTGAGATATTAAAATATATTAAATAAAATAAAAAATCAGTGTAAAAAGCTGTACTATATTATTTAATATATACAATATAAATAAAAAGACTTAGAGTAAAGAATAAAATACATATCACTATGATACAATTTTTAAAAATTACTTTAATAAATAAAACAATGATAAATAATAATAAAATGTTGAATTGAATTGAAAAGCATGACGTACCTACAACAAAATGAGACAATCTGTTAAACAATAAGTATCAAACTAAGTTGTTTGTTTTTTGTTTTGTTTTTGTTGTTGATATTTTAATGGCTATTTTCTGGAAATCATGAAATCATATGCAATAAAAGTAACCTGACAGGTGAGAGGGACGGCTGTCGGTGTAAGTGGAGTTAGGTATAACTCTTGCCCATAATTTATGTTCAACTACAAACTACTGGCACCATTTTTTAAAAACCAACGCTTGATTTGAATGCTCATCTAAGCTATTAAATTTAATAAGGGAAATCCTTTTATAATGACATATTAAAATATTAAATCACGTTAATAGCGAGGAATTATTTATAGTCCGCTATGTCATTTTCGCTGATAATAAATCTAGCCGTTTGCATGTTGTCTGAAGAAGTCCAAATTATTTTCACAAGTAAACTTTAAATTTATTTTCATATATACATACATTTATAATTATATACCGTATATTAAAATATCTTCCTATTTCTATACCACGTAAAATGCTACGATCTTTTAAGTTCCCAGTTTAACAAACACGAAACTTATTAGGTGCAGTTACCAAGTAGCACGTGCTTGAATAGTTCTCAGTTTTCTTTTCATCATCAACGCGAATACCTCACGATGACATGTCTATGCGTGTCAGCGTAACTACATACACTGTCATAAATGATGTTGCGATATCGCACAAACATTGTTTACTATGCCAACTTTGATCCGAAATCGAGCATGTAAAACAAGGAAAATTTGTATCAATGTATTTTTATTGTAAATAATTATCTCCAAACACTTTAATTTGGTTCAATAAAAGTTTGTATCAACAATAAACAAGCAAATGTTTGGTATTTTAAAAATATATTAATAATTATAAAATACATGTATGGCAGAAAGAATAAGGATTTACGAAAACAACAATTAGCTGAAAACCTATTTACGTTAAATTTTACAAAATCAAGATACACCTTCTCAACCCCTTCAAATGATGGTAATTAATTAAGATCACAGTTACACGGTTGCAGTTTTCATAATAAAAAATACTAAAAATGAGTAATAACTGAATAATTAATGAAGCAGTTTTGTAATTATCCTTACCTGTAATTATTTACCTGTAAACCAAACAAGGCAAGATCAGTCAGAGAAATATTAATACACGTTAAATAAATAAATACTATGATTTTATTGTGACTCCCAATAGAAGATGTTTACTTTTGCGCTGGGAGGAGAAGTCGTTAAATAAATAAATACTATGATTTTAAGGTAGTAAGAACAAGTAAATTAATATTATCTTTATCCATCAACTTATTATGTTTTATTACATAAGCATACCTTATGATTGTGACATGAAATGGATAACATTTTCATGTGGGACATGAAGAAAACTTGTGTCACTAGAGATTTATACACGGATTATATCCGTACACAAATAAAAGGAGTTAGTAACGTGGTAAGTTGAAAAGCTTACATTAACACGGAACAACAAACACGATACGATCATCTTTCACGAACACTTGATATCATAATAATTCTGTGGCAAAATGTATTAAATTCCGTGGTAAAATTAGCCATTTTCTGCGGTAAGATTTGGGAAATACCGAGGCAAATTCTGCAACATAAAAATTGAAAATAAAAGTTACAAATTTACACTAAATGTTTTTTTTCTTCACAAAGTTAGTTCCACTTTAAATTCCCATGATACCACCAGGACCCAGTAGTCCAATCACATAGTTAAGAAATATGTAATGTCGGAGTCGCTTGTTGTGATAGAGGAATACCGACGAAATAATTTATACATGCTAATATCATTGTCATATGTATTAAATAGGATAAAATGACAGAATCCTTCTCCATATTCGTAAAATTTGAACAATTTATGTCCGTGTCTTCGGCAGTTTTCGTAACCTAAATAGCCCACAACCATTCAGTAACCCATAACCTATTCAGAAGAGCGAGTGCTCACGAACAATTTACCTAGTTACCATCGTCTTCTATCACATAACGTTTATAAATTAATATAAAAACATAAAAATCAGTCTAGCAGTTAAGTGGGAGCGCTCACCCTCCTGAATGTGTCTCGAGTGGCGTGTTCCATTTGTTCTGCGTTGACGGAAACAACAGTTAATACATTTAATACGTTACCTACTTTAAAGAAACAACTTACTAATTCTATGCTTCAGTTTATTTTTTCCAAAATGTGACATTTATATTCATTGTGACGTGATTAAAAAATAAATCCACGGCGTAAAATGACAAATTCTGCAAGTTTTCTGCATGAAAATTGATTTTCCGCGGACGTACGATAATTCTGCGCTAGGATGCAAATTCTCCAAATTTTTCCGCGTCCGCGAAGTCGCGGTATTCTGGGGGACTGTCGTAACGTTTTTGCGGTGATTCATGAATAAAAGTCCAAATTCAGTCTATATTCCACTGGGCTGTGGTTTACTAACATGTGGTTTTATTTTTATCTTAGTAACAGTTATTCCGTCCATGTTAAAGGTGGGCCACTGAACGAGGAACTAGATATTACTCGGCTTCTTTAACCTTAAAGGCATAATGTACAGTACTTTAAAAGTTTATAAAATCTTTGTATGTTTGTTGTTTATTTTTGTTTAACAACACCACTAGAAACATTGATTTGTTAATCATTGGCTATTGGATGTCAAACACTTTTTATATTTTTAAATCTGAGACGGTTTTATTTAATTATATTTAGAGAATCGGGATGATACGTTAGAGTTTAATGAATTATACCTACAAAATGGTAACATTAGTCATAACGTTAACATTAAACAAAATTCCTTTCCTTCTGGAAGCATTTTAAGATGGGGTTTTATTCAATTACGGTTTCGCAATGGGTTTAATGCGTGAGCGTGTAATGAATTATGACTGTGGCGGTGTTGCGTCATTTCATGACTGCTGACAGTGTATGGGTTATAAATGTCTTTCTGCCGCATTTGACCGCTGGTCGATACACGATTACACCCACGCCTACTAAAATCCAAATACGTCGGCCAGTGTGCCCAATGAACGACACTCTGCCAAATAGTGCTTGCCAGATCTATTGATTGATAACTGAATTTGTTGCCGAACCTTCCTGATCTTTTCTTTATTTGAAAAAGATGGGGAAACGAAACATGGAAGCTTAACAGTAAAATGAATTTTAGGGACGGGTGTGTTTAAAGAGTCGGTGTGTTGTACTCAAGTTAACATAAACTCGTATAGCGTCTTCCTATCACATTTTTGTATACGTTGTTATACCACTCAGCATTGATTAGGGACCACACATCCCTCCGTGTGTCTATGTTGTAACGCTATCAGGACAATATCCCCCTGGACAATATTCCCCCGGACAATATCTCCCGGACAGTATCTTCTTGGACAATATCCTCCCACAATAACAATAATGTGGAACCTATGGTATCTGTATAAATTATATAATCATATAAATTAAAATAGGTTTTTATAGGAGATTAATGTATGTATTACAATATCTCCCCATAATCTATTGTATCTATCTAAATTGAATAACCATATTGTCATGTTACAAGAAAATCATCACATAATTTAATTACCTCTAACTGATAAGTAATTGTTGTGACTATTAATTACTTCACAGATTCAAAAATTTGCCATACATGCTTGATGATAAAATAAAGTATTAATACTTTGAGTGATGTTACAAGTAAATGATTACAGCATTTCATTTACTTTAAATTATTTTCATGAATACTTGTGGTGACAGTGAATTATTCCCTCGCATAATCATCACATACATTTATCTAAACTAATCAAATACATACATTTATATAAATTAAAACAATAATTATGTTTATTATATATATAGCAGTGAAATATATAGATATAATTTCATTTTGTTAATACACATTTGTTATATATACTTGGATTGGTCCAAATGACAACATGTGACATAAAAAAACAACGTTCATAGATGCATGAACATCAGTTTTACACTATTTCGGATTATAACCGAAACTACTTTATGAATTATGTCAACAAATGAATCACCAAGGAATTCCCCCAAGTTTCTATTTTTCAACATCAAACGATGACGTCAAAATGACAGACGTGACTAACAATTTGTTTGGTGATTTTAATTTAGAAACTTTTTTTTCTTCTATAACGAAATATGAGCTTGGTCCTGTTAAATCTCACACATATCGTAACTGTCGACACATTTGCC
>JAULBS010031098.1:0-10301 GCA_032355785.1 Symmetromphalus regularis
ATGATCTTAAAATGGCATTTCTGATAAAGGAATAATCCTGTTATTAGCATAAAATATTTGTGCACCATGTCTATGCAGTTAAGAGGATTCTACTGTATTATCATAAATATAATTTTTATAATATCTCGGAAAATACATGTATGGGAGAAGAACATACATTTGTAACATTGTGACATTCTCTTGCTTCTACATTTACAAATTAATTAGTTTCATTATTTTTAAAATTAACCATGTCACAATGTTTTTCAGGTTTGTTCTGCAATCTATCACCATGGCAACATACTGCTGGGTGTATGACAACTGGAGAGTCATCGAGTTGCCGTGGGAATCCGCATGGACATGGTGGCTTTGTTTTATTGGACAAGATCTTGGATATTACTGGTTTCACAGACTTGCCCATGGTTTGTACTTCTTGTTCTTCGGCAATTGATTTGTCAATCATTTTTCATTCATTCTGGCAAACATAAGTGCCTGTCATAAAACCAAATGTAAACCAGTGGTCCACAACTGGTTTGTCAAAGGCCATGGTCAAATCTCAGTTGAGGCATTGGACTTTAAATCTGGATACCAGCTACAACCCCAGGGTTTCACGTTTAAGACACGCGCTCGCACCCCACCGCGACCGTAGATTTCGACCAACGAGCGTGAATAATGCCGCTCCAAAAATACCATTGAGTTCAGTAATTCTCGGTTTTTGCGAAAATATCCGAATATGATTAGAATCGATCACATCATTTTTTTTATCATTTTAAATTATCACGAATATTATAAATAAATTGACCAAAAATTGGTAATAAATTTTAAACTCGCATAATTGTCGGAGAATTAGAGCAAATTTTTAAAATTAAAAACGTCCTGTTTTGTCAATTAAATCGACTGGTGGTCGTCTCTGTGGTAAAATTAATTTAGCATAACACATACAGATATCAGTGTAGTCGGGTATCAACTATTTTTGTTTCCAAAAAGCGGATGGAAAATCCATTTAATTAATAAACTGCTATTTGGAGACTAGTAATTATGTTTTCGGAGAAAATAGGGAATTGCGTTTCAGATAGTTTTTTCCACGATTCCATTATCATGGAAAATCAGTGCCTCTAGTATACCAAACACAGACATGAACAAACACTCTCACAGAAATTATGATTTAGAACTGATATACATTGCTAATTATTGACTCGCTGGCCAAATGTATCAATGATTCTGAATCAAATGAATAATTCAATTGATTTTAAGGAAAAAGTTCCTCATCGCTTCTGTAGGGGTGTGATCAAGGAGAGCGAAAAAGCTCCCCTGAACCTTTCTTGGGGTGATTTATAGCTCTCCTCTTCTTTTCAAATGTGAAACCCTGCAACCCTAAGTGAGTGTTCTGCAAAGTGGGTAGGTGTAAACCGACCAGTGGTCCACAACTGGTTTATCAAAGGCAGTAGTATGTGGTGTCCTATCTGTGGGAAAGTTCATATAAAAGATCCTTTGCTTCTAATCAGAAAAAGTAGCCAATGTGGTAGTAACAGGTTTTCTCTAAAGGCCATGAGTGATAGAATACTGTATGTCGGACACCTAACAGCTGCTGAATAAACAATGTGTGGGGGTGTCATTAAATGACCAATCCTTTCCTAAACACAATGTTTCAAAATAAAATGCACATAAATTAAGTTAAAGTACATACATAGAATTAATGTACGTACATTTGTCAACTGCATATTATACAGAAATATTGATTTTTGTTAAAATGTAAAACACATGTTGAAAAAAATAACTGACAGAATTAATTTTGTAACCGTTTTGTCTTGCAAAATGGCAGATTTGTATCAGACAATGTCAGAGTTCTGCCATTTATTTCCAAACTTAATCAAATTAATTCATCAGTTTACTTGCTGGTGATTAAAACATTGATATTTTAGGCCTGTAGGAGCCAGGGGAGGCTCAACCACTCCCAACTTTTTTCGCCAGTTTTTAATTTGGTTAAAAATGTATTAGGTAATAAGCCAAAAATGCCCGAATTGCTATAAAGAGAGATAATATTTAAATATTTTCCTTGTTGGCATCGCATTGCGGTTTTGCACAACATATTTTATACACCTATAAAAATGAGCCTCCCCCTTCTCTTTGAAAATCCGTTTTACGTCACTATAACAGGGTTTCACTTTTAAGGCGCGCACTCCCGTCCCTCCGCGCCTGTAGAATTCCACCAAGGTGCATGAATGATTGTGCTCCAAAAATACCATCGAGTTAGGTCATTCTCGTTTTTTGCGAAAATATCCGAATATAATTAGAATCGATCACATAAAAAAAGTTCATTGTTTTAAATTATTCATTGTTTTGTCTCCAAAATGCGGATGGAAAATCCATTTAATTAAAAGCGCTCCATCACTTCCGTAGGGGTGTGATTATGGAGAGTGAAAAAGCTCCCCTGAATCTTACTTGGGGAGTTATTTATAGCTCTCCTTTACTTTTCTTCAGCAGTTAAATCACGACAAAGTTTCCACACTAGTAGCTGTGTGAGAGTTCTGTGGAATCTGATATACACACACATATACATGGTTCTCATTCTCAAAATTTAGAGTCCATTGTGAATAATGAAGAGTCAACTTTTGACGTTGAAATTATATACCCAATACAATATGTCTATTGCCATGTACATGTACAACACAAAAATAATTGTACGTAATTAATATTTTAGAGGTAACTAATATGTTTTATTGATAATTTAATTATTTTGTAGTTCACTTGCCCACGGGCAAGTAAGATCTTTACAATTAGTTGCCCGGCCATCATATTCCACTTGCTCCGGGCATCGGGCAATGCAATTTTTTAACCGCTTGATTGTAATAATATTTTTCATGATGTAGATTAAACTTGTGTAGTTGCTTGATATGAGTTGTTTAATTGTTGAGTTCCAGCCCTGGTAGTGCATTGATTAAGCTATTGGACCCACTGCTGCTAGATAATGGGATCAAATCTCAGTCGAGGCATGGGATTTTTTTTATCCCAATATCGGATCTAACCCACAGAGTGAGTACTCCACGAGGCTCAGTAGGTAGGTATATACCACTTACACCAACCAGTCGTTTATCAAAGGTTGTGGTATGTGCTATCCTGTCTGTGGGATAGTGCATATAAAAGATCCTATGCTGCTTATCAATAAGAGTAGTAGCATTAGTGTAGTGACAGTGGGTTTTATGTCTACTAATAACGCTGACTAAGCTGAGAAGTGTACTCAGGACAGCATGCTTGAACCTTAATTGGATATAAACACGATAATAAGTACAAACAACAACAATAATTGTTTGAGTTGTATTTTAAACCCAGAGGTGAACTTCATGTGGGCGGCACACCAGGTACATCACAGTTCTGAGGACTACAACTTCAGCACGGCTCTGCGACAGTCGGCACTGCAAAATTATACATCATGGGTACGTTCATTTTATTTGATATGATTGAATTTGTTTGTTTTTTAATTAGGTTTTTTCCCTGTGCTCCCTTTCCTTTTCCACCCTTTGATATGCTACTTTCATCCCTTTCTGACAGAACTCAACATCTTGCCAATCAACTCCACATCCCAGTCCTTGTCTCTCCAACCTTCCCAGGTGCTTGTCTCTTGCAGACATCAGTGCCACATACCCGTCATTCTCCAGCAACTTTTGCTGTGGGCTTCTGACTGGCCACTTCTGGAAAGGTTCTATGGTCGCTTCTGGCAATTGTTAAGAGGTACTTGCCACCACCTACTAAGCACCCCTACTTCCAGTGGTGATTAGTTGGTGCCATGTGACAGACAAGCTTTATTGGCGGCAGATGGCTAGGAAGTCGGGTGGGTGTAGAGCACACAGAGAATACACCCGTGGAGGATTTGAGACAATTATGTGATAGGGTGGACAGCTCAGAAGACAGTAAGGTTATACAGAACAAGGATGAAAGATTGAAATCACAGGATAAATTGGAAATATTTTTATATTAAGATCATGAGAATGACAGGCATAGATGAAAAAGATGAGTGAAAGTGTGAGCTAGCCTCCAACGGGATTTGAACCACTGTCTAAAGCTTGAGAGTCTAACGTTCTACGTGACCACTGAGGCTCACTATTGAATTTAATAGTTTCTTTCTTTCTGATAACCCATTGGACTACATATATTTTGTATTCCAGCCAGTGTTAATCAAATTAACTCCAGTCTTCCACTGGTTTATCAAATCTCAGTCGAGGCATCAAATTTTAATCTCATTACTGACTCCAACCCAGAGTGAGTGCTGTGCAAGGCTCTTTGGGTAAATGTATGTTACTTACACCAACCAGTGGTCCACAACTGATTTATCAAAGGCCATGTTCTCTCTTGTCTGTGAGAAAACATATAAAAGTTCCCTTGCTGCTAATCAGAAAGTGTAGCCTATGTGGCATTAGTGGGTTTTTGTCAGAAGACCACGAGTTGTGAACATTGTATGTCTTACACCTAATAAGTGCTGAATAAAGTGTATTGGGATAACAAACAAAAAAATCTTTTTCTTTTTGGTAACCATGGATAAAAATTATGAAAACTTTGTATGGTCTTGAAAGGTTTCTCAGTTGTGACCTACTGTGGTCCAGTGGTAGGACATTGGACTCTCAAGCTGAAGACAGTAGTTCAAAACCCATTGCAGACTGACTCACACTTGACTACCTGTTAAAATTACCAAACGTTTGACATCCAATCCAATAGCTGATGATTAATAAATCACTGTGCTCTTGTGGTGTCGTTAAACAAACAAAATGAAAAAAGACCTTTCTCATTTATCTCAATACATAAAAATATAATACATCATATTCGTGATATTTTAATTAAAATTACCAAACATTTTGTTCTTTATGTTTTCAGATGTTCTACTTACCAATGGCGCTCTGTATTCCTCCATCGGTGTTCCTGGTTCATGCCCAGTTCAATCTCATCTACCAGTTCTGGATTCACACGCAGGTCAGTCTGATCATTTTATTCATATTCATTCCAGCCAATGGGCCACAACTGGAGTAACAAAGTCATAGTATGTGCATTCCAATATGTAGGAAGAGCATATAAAAAATCCATTGATGGTAATAAAAAAAGACTGTGTGTTGCAAAAACTATGTCTGACACCTAATAGCCAATGAATAAACAGCATGCTGGGGTGTTCTTAAAACACATTCCTTTCCTTTATTTATAAGTAAATACGGGACAGAAATAAAATTTTAGAATTGGAACCTACACAAAATAGTATTGGAGTTGAATTATAATTTTTTTTTATATTTACAGTGCATCAATGTTTAGGTGCGTGATTTTTTTCTGGGGAGAATGAAAAATCGTGTGCATCCTTTTAATATGAAAAAAATGTGACTTTCGTGTACTTTTATGCGAATATTCATATACTGATTGTGAAACAATTATAGTGAATTTTTCGTAGTTCTGAGAAATGACTGCAGAAAAGCAAATAATTGATCGTGTTGACAAGTTGTCATTCCAGTCTGCAGTTTCGTATCAACAGATGGTGCAGTATGTTAATAAAATACGAATGTGTACTAGGTCTACATTACCGGTGTTATTCTGTGGCAGAAAATGTGACATTAAAAATAGTGTTCTGTCTATCTGAGACAGGAAATATGAGTGCTCAGAGGTGACTACTAAGCTTATTTTGTATTTGTAGATTGCATCACAGAGCATCCACGTTTTCCAGGGATATTTCACTCAACTTCCCTCCACATTCCAGAAGCACTATATTCATTTTTTTTTTTTAAATTTAATAAGAAATATTCTATTGACCCCAGATCAGTAGCAAATGCCAAGGTTGGAGAGTCAACCACTGCAATTAAGAAAATGTCCACGGCAAAATAAATACTGTGGAGAAATAGTGTCCATGGCATTTTCCACAGCAATTTTAGCTTTCACACATTTCCACAGCAATTTTGGCGTTCACACATTTCCACAGCAATTTTAGCATTCACACATTTCCACAGAAATTTTAGCATTCACACGTTTCCACCTGTAGCAATTTTAGCCTTCACACATTTCCAACTCAGAGATGGCTAAAAAAAATGAATTTTTTTTTTAGAATGACAAACTCCAAGGCATTGCCGATTGCCATGGGCAGTTTCAGGGCTTGGGGAGTATACTTCTAATTTGATGTATCCAGGAGAATAATTCAAGCAGTTCTCCCGTAAACCTATAGACAGTATTTCCACCCCTGTAAATACATCTTAACACAAACTGATTGATTTAGGACTTTCCGACGTGAAGAACAAGAATAAATATTTCCTGGTCTGAGTAAATATTTTATTTTTCAGTATGTGCCCTACTTGGGTCCACTGGAGTACATTATCAGCACGCCAAGTGCACACAGAGTGCATCATGGGAGAAATCCTTACTGCATTGACAAGAATTATGGCGGGACTCTCATTATATGGGATAGACTATTTGGTATGTATTTTTGAACATATATACAAAAGTCGTGTATTTTTAATATTTTGTTTTTATGTATGTAAAAAAATAGTTTTATGTTTAACAACACCATTAGAGCACATTTATCCATTAATCATTCTCTGTTAGATGTCAAACATTTGGTAATTCTGACAAATAGTCATTTATCCATTAATCATTCTGTTAGATGTCAAACATTTGGTAATTCTGACAAATAGTCATTAGAGGAAACCCACTACATTTTTTCCATTCCCTAGGGGTGACAATATTCTCATGGGTTTTCTATGAGAGTGGCTAACATTATACAACTCCTATTCCTCCTTAACCGAGGGATGGACACCTTATTTACCGTAAGGTGCACCCCATGATGCTGGTGGTTGAGTTGAGAATAGTAGTTGTCCATGTGGACACCTCTCTGGGACATCCATTTTGCTGCTCAGTCTGAGGTTACAGATGTGTTAACAACACACCACTTTAGCCTTTAATTTAGCTAGTTTTGTGCTGGGGCGTGGGGGTCATTAAATAAATATATAATAAATAAAGTTAAGTTTATTTTATTTAACAACGCCTCTAGAGCACATTGATTTTTATCTTATAATTGGCTATTGGACGTCAATCAGATGGTCATTCCAACATATGTCTTTAGAGGAAACCCGCTGCCGCCACATAGGCTACTCCTTCCGATAAGCAGCAAGGGAACTTTTATATGCACCATCCCACAGACAGGACATCACATACCATGGCCTTTGGTAAACCAGTTATGAACCACTGGCTGGAACGGAAAATAGCCCAAACTGCAAATGGGTGCACGATATAATAAATAAATACATTTTTCCATTTACAGCAAGGGATCTTGAAAGTTCACCAAATCCACTAGCCCACAGATTTGTTAAACAGTATTTTGTAAAGCAATTATGCAAAATGAGTTACATATGGTACATCTTGTGTAAACCATAAATGTGTTTTGCAGATTTTCAACTGTGACGGCCATGTAAAGATTTGTTATGTTTACAGGAACGTATGTTCGAGAAGGAGAAGAAGTTGCATATGGTTTGACTCATCCAATCGGAACATTTGATCCACTCAATGTACAGGTATAATATCATTATCCAATTAAAATTTGTTTAACTGCAATGCTGGACTTGGTTTATCCAATCAGCATTTACATAACATATTTGAGTTAAAGTTGTAATACAGCTTGACTAATAAGGGGAAAAGGATTGTTCACCAAAACCAGAAGCCATGGTGAGGGTTGGAGGGATACCCCTCCCCTAGACTGTATATTTGTGCTAAGACCACAAACAGGACAACACATACCATAGCCTGTTAACCAGTTGTAGACTACTGGCTGGAAAGAGAAATAGCCCAAATAGATCTGCTGAAAGGGATCGATCCAATTACCCATCTCACCTCGCATGGAAGCTGTATTTCTTGAACTGATAAATAAATTGAGCAATTACCGGCCCTGGTACTGCAGTGGTTAAACTATCGGACTCGTGGCTGGTAGGTACTGGGATCATATCTCAGTCAAGGCATGGGATGTTTAATCTCAGTATCAGCTCCAACCCAGATTGAGTGCCCCACAAGGCTCAGTGGGTAGGTGTATACCACTTAAACTGATGAGTGGTCCACAATTGTTCAACAAAGGTCGTGGTATGTGCAATCCTGTCTGTGGGATAGTGCATATGGAAGACCCCTTGCTACTTATCTATAAGATTAGCCGTGTTAGTGTGGCGGAAGCAGGTTTTGTCTCTCCTATTAGCACTAACCTCTGTCCTGGACAGACAGCACAGGAAGCTGAGTTGTTGCCCAGGACAGCATGCTTGAACCTTAATTTGATTTTGTTTCATTTTCAGTTTGGTTTCTTGAGATACATGGTGAACTTGTTTACCAGTTACGACAAGTGGAGTTACAAGATGGCCTCGTTGTTCTGCGGACCAGGGTGGTTACCAGGGAAACCTAGGTTGGGTGATCCAGCAGATATTCCTCAGGTTAAAACTCAGTTATTATTCTCAAATAAACAACATCTTCCTGGTAATTTTCAACTTGAATAGCTTTGGAGGTCTACCTCCTTGTGATACTGTGATAGAAAACGAAAAACGTAAGTATCTTTTTTGTTTATGTTTATGAAGACTGCCACATTTGTCATTTTGAATTTCAGATTTACTTCAGAAGAAAAAACAAGACACCAGCAGAAACCATATTCAGGGCACAATATTTCTCGTGAACCGCTGTTCTGTTCGCGTGTTGGTTACGCAAAATTAAATTCATGCAAATCGGTTATGTCGTGACCTGTAGACGTTCAGAAATTAAAACTAGCAAACGATTACAGGAAGTTTATTCACGCAGGCGTACAAGTATTCCGACAAATTTTTAGACTGATTTTTATATACTTGATGCGCAATGAACCAGTAGATATCGTTATATTGCAACAGTTGTAACATGCGACTGGTCTAAAAAAAAAATGCTGAATATAGAATTGAGGCAGAAGTTTTAATGAAATGTTCATGGACGCTGGGGAAGGCTAAATTATCTGCTGCTGTTTCATCTTTAGGAATATAATTATGCTGACATAATATTGGATTCCCTATACTTTTACCTATGCAGAAAACGGTTTTAACATAAACAGGTCTTACAAAAGTTAAAAAATACCCACATCGCAGAATGAGCTTTAAAAAAACAAACATTTGGGATATCACTATAGATAAAGTGAAAGTAGCTTGGATAGCACAAAACGTAAAAAGGAATCTGGAAGTTTTCATTAAAAAAATTAAATACAAAAATAAACATAGCTAACTTTAGCAAATATTAAAAAAAATATGTTTTAAATTGCTTTCTTTTGTAATTTGTTTTAACTAAAAATTATATATTTATAACATAATTTGAATGTAACTGAGGTAACTGATCAGGTAACCCACTGTTTACACAAATATACATGTAATTCACATAACCATACTATGGGTTACCTAACTAAAAAACATGTGAACCAACTTCCGGTTACCTCAGATTTTGAAATATTGTCCCCTTATATTATTTGAGGAATTATGATAAATGTTAACACAGGATATATAATTGATAATCCTTTAGTTTCTTTTTTGTAGTGATGATGATTACTTTGTTGTGTAAGTAATTACAGGGATAGAAATAAACACCTGCCCCCTCGCCTGAGGAAGTAAAAATCGCTGGGGGCGAATAAATCCTTACTGACGCTAGTCCCCTGGGCCAGTAGATATTTTTTTACAATCTTGTATTATGAATTTGTAGTATTTTGAGTTAGTAGTTCTCAGACTGATAATTTGCCGATCATACCTGCTAAACACATTTTATTTGATGAAAAATGCACTCGCTTTACATACTAATACACGTTTATTCTGCCTTTTCCACTTTCTGCTTGTTCTTTATAGTTTCAATACAGGCTGACAGTTAAGGGTTGTTCACAATTAACGACATTTGTTTGGTATTTGTACAGATCCCTGTCTTTCACATCAACTAGTATTCACAATATAATTATTTTAATGGTTAATTAAATGGGGTGGGGAGTAGTAACTTTTTAAGGCTACATGTTCCTTAGGCGAGTGAAAATAATTTATTAATTTCTACCCCTGAATTATATGTAGTATATTTTATGATGTCATTATCAAATTCAAAATGGCTGATATTAAAAACCTCAGTCTGATCTTAATGTAGTGGTTCTCATAAAAATGAAAATATAATGTCATGAGAGATTAATTGTAAAAATATATTAATTTTTTACTTGTGGTTGCAGGCCTGGAAATAATTATTTTAGTTCAGCTGGTCAAAATGTCCAGGATCAATCAATTTGTGCTGGACATTAAAGAAAACGTTCCTGTCACACAATTTAATATGCACAGTTTAAACAAAATACA
>JAULBS010031109.1:0-10301 GCA_032355785.1 Symmetromphalus regularis
GAGTAAGCGAGAGAGTTAATTGCTTGTACTGGGAAATAACCGACACTGTTAACTACTCACGGGAGAGTAAGCGAGAGAGTTAATTGCTTGTACTGGGAAATAACCGACACTGTTAACTACTCACGGGAGAGTAAGCGAGAGGGTTAATTGCTTGTACTGGGAAATAACCGACACTGTTATCTACTCACGGGAGAGTAAGCGAGAGAGTTAATTGCTTGTACTGGGAAATAACCGACACTGTTATCTACTCACAGGGTTAAGACCTTCATTCTCCAGAAGGGCAATCAGCACAAATGCAGTGAGAGAAGTTCCAGATGCAGATCCACCCTAGACAAATAAAAACAATGATGAGTTAAAAAAGAATTACGTTACGTTTTACTTGACTGCCCATTATACACTATTTAACGTTAGATTTTCTTAAGCATGTAAAGCATTACTTTTTAATTATCACGATTGTACAAACAAACAGAAAGTGTGTTTTATCTTGTCCCGAAATATGTATTTTTGCTGCCAAAACCTGCCATAATATTCTTAAATTTAGAAAATAAATTTCATATACTATGCGATTAATCTTATGTTTTATTTATGCTATCATTGTTTTAACTATACACATGTAATATGTATTTGCTTTGTTAATTTTATTGTTTGTCTCTAATAACTCAGTAAAGAGTAGCTCGTTACACTTTTATTATTTATAATGATTATATTTTTATGTTGTAATGAGGTGAGAGTTTAACTATCTGTTTGTCTGTCTGTCTGTCTACATTATTACTTGTACGTGTGGATGACCTGACAGCAATGTCAGGACCGGATTTATAAGGGAGCAAATGGGGCAATTGCCCCGCACCCCCCTCCCCCGCAAGAGGGACCCATAGACTAAGGACTTCTTTTATAATAAAATGTATTAATTAAATAAATTAGTTCTATTCATTCATTTTATTTCATTTTTTAATTTATTTTTCTTGTCATTTATTTTCTATGTTGAGAGACCCCCGAACCTGAAGTACCCCGGCCCCACAAGGTCTAAACCCGGCTCTGGTTAGCATCGTCTGCTTATTTCCAGATGACCTCCTTTGGATAACTGATGATAATAAGACACGTGCAAGATCAAAGAAAAAATAAAATACAAAGTTTATATAATAAGTAGCCTACGATACATAGATACACATATACGCAAGCACGTGCACACGCACACAGCGAACAACAACAAATAATAAAAATATATAAAAACAAACACGTTTAAAAACACATTTTCTGATTAAATGCATACTCACGCATATTGACCTAATTAATTTCCAAACAAAGAATTAATTTAAAATATAAACATTTAATTTGTACATTAAAATACTTAATCAACTACTTACACAATCACCGCATCTCGCTTATTATCAGTATTAAAAAAAATAATAGTGATTTATGCTCACGGACAAATAAATCATAAACCGTAAACTCGACATGGAATTTCCTATACCATAGTTCAGGTAAAACGTCTTGCGTGATATAAAAGAGAGATCTAGTATCACAAATGCATGTAAGTTTCATTCGTAATTAATATTTAGAGCACAAAGATCCTTATATTCCGCGGGAATATGCCTTTAAATGTATATTATACGATGAACAATAATTTAACATTTTTTAGAATTAAACCACACAAATTTTGTGGGTGCCTACTCAGTCTCCCTTTGATAGTTAGCACTGATTACAAAAAATCTTAATAAGCTGTTTGAAATGGGGGTATACATTTCCAATAATAATATGACGCCGGATTGTTTAAAGTAAAAAAAAAAAAAAAAAAAAATTACGTCGCAAAATTAAAGGGGGGCCCCCGTAGATCCGGGACTATGTTTTAACACAAAATCACATATAATAAATCATCTTATATCCTTTTGTACCACTGACGATTACTTTGACTGTTGTGTAAACCGTTATACGCTTACTGTACGCATTTCTCGTGGTCTATTTCCATTTTACAAAATGGCCATTATTGCTATTCTCTGTCCGACCTCAGATGACAGTCTTCACGAAACACAAAAAGTATGAAATCTCTTGATGGTTGAAAGATATTAATGTTTTAAGGGTATAGTTGTATTAAAGTAATTTAATACTAAATTGTGTTGAGTTATTTAAAACACTATAATATTGCTTTAATTAACAGGAATTAATTATAATTATGCACTAATGCATCTACGATAGGCCTGTAGCTTTTCTTTTCAGCTTCCACCCAATGTTACCAATGGTGGATTTAGGGGCACGGGATAGCGCCCCCCCCCTAAATTTAACGATTTAAGTTTTTTTAAATTAATATTATGTATTTATTTTTTATTATTGTTTTTAACGTTAAAGATTCTTTAATGGATTTTCGGGTCCGCCACTGGTTACATTTTATGTACTAGAGACGTTTTTCTTTTACTAATTAGTTTACGAACTATTTTTAATCTAAATCTATTAGTAGGTGAAAATAAAAATAAAAATGTGAGATTAATATCATGGTCTTGATATTTTCAAAATAATGATCGTAAATAGGAAAAAAATATCCACTTATTGTTCACAATGGTACTGTTTATTTTTTTACAGTGTAGATCAGCAATTTTTTGAATTTTTAAAATCTATCTTTGCTAATTTGAAATCTGAGGAAAGAGATAGTAATTTTTTCTAAATTTAATTTTCATGGTTTCGAGGGTCGGCGGACATAACATAAAATAAAAGGCAGATATTTAAATTGTTTACTCTGAACATTTATAACAGTACCAAGATCAGGCCCGTTCAAAGCTGGTAACAGGCCCGGACCAGATGTGAAATGTAGGCTCCTATTTAATATATCATTAAACTTTTTATTACTTTTCTGTCCCTTTTCTTTCTTAATCTATATCTTATCTCATATTTATAGCACGAATGTTCTTACCTTTTCATCCTATCTATTAGAATTGTTCAGTGTTAAATTTGAAACAACTAATTGTTGTCATCACTACTGCTATTAATAATTATTATCCTTTTATATTATGTAATTAGGAGAGGGCCTCTAAGTTGAATAACTTGTGCCCAATCCTTTTGTGTATTTTTATATGCAATAAAATATATATCAATAAAAAAATATGTTTGTAATTGATCCTAAATACCAGGCAAAGTAGGCCTGGTATTATGGTTAAGCTAGAATGCTATAATGTCCAGAACACAACCTGACGAAGACTATTTAAGAATAGAAACCACGTCAACTTACCTGCATTGCTTTGTGGATGACTCGGCCAGGTTCAGGGAATGATCCATCAAGATTCTGTTTCTTGATCATCCAGTTAATAGCACGAACAATCAGCTTGTCATCAATGAAAATATGTGGTTTGGCTTGATGGAAAATCTTAACTACGAATGCAGTCAACCTGAAACAGATAAGTTTCATACGCATTATAAAGAAACTAAATATAAAAAAAGGAAAGTTTGTTTTATTTAACGACGCCTCTAGACTACATTGATTATTATCTCATCATCGGCTATTGGACGTCAATCATGTGGTCATTCTGACATACGTTTTAAAGGAAACCCGCTGCTGCTACATAGGCTACTCTTTCTGATAAACAGCAAGGGATATTTTATATGCACCGTCCTACAGACAGGACAGCACATATCACTGCCTGAAACTAAATATTTTGCACACAGTTTTTGTTTTACTGAAGACGTTTTTAATGGTATAAACATTATAATGTCATCATACACTTTACCTCCATGTATTTGAAATCCAATTTCTACTGCTCTACTAAAGGTTGTGTTCTTGGGCGACAATCTCTTCTTGGAAGTGGAGGGGGAGGGGTAACGGTGCCGGGGAAGGAGTGGAGGAATATTCCCTAATTTTCTCTTGAAAATCCATGGGTTTTTTAAATGCCATTTCTGGCTAAAACCTTTAAAGTATAAACGACCCCCTGTGTACTTCGGTATATTTGCCCTAAGACCATATAAATAATATCATAAAGAGAATTTATACTGGAAAAGATTGTTATTTAGGGATAGTTTTTCAATTTTTGGAAGCAGGGATAATTATATAGGCGTTCCCCCTGTCCGAAAAGAGGGGATGAGATGTGTTTCCCCCTCCCCCAGTATTTATGCCCATGGTTGTGTTAAAATACATAATAAGTCTCACCACATGCTGCCTGACGGATCTCTGTCACCAAATGCACTAAATGAACCATCTGTGTGTTGGTACGTCAGTTCTCGCTGGTATCCTGAAATAAATATTTAAATGCATTGTATCTCAATTACACGTCAGTTCTCGCTGGTATCCTGAAATAAATATTTAATGCATTGCATCTCAATTACACGTATGTGCGCGTGTATGTGTGTTTAATATATGTATCAGGTCCGTAGAAATGACTTCGGGAGTGGTGGTCGTGCAGGGCATTGACGGATCAGGTACAAACTCTATATCAGATTTTTCTTACAATGGCAAACATTAATGTTTAAAAAAAAAAAAAAAGGCTCAGAATTGGTAGGGGTGCTATTTAATGTTATTTAAATCGCAAATTTTAGGGTGGGTGGGAACGGGCCCCTGGGGCTTTTAAATCCGCCACTGATTACAGCCAATTCCTCGGATTCTTTAATGTTAATTTATTATTATTTTTAAAATGTTATTTAAATATCAAAATTTAGGAGGGCCTGGCCCCTGGGGATTCTTGATCCGCCACTGATTACATATTACAAAAATGTAAATAGAATGTACAAACCTGTCTCCATGAATCGAATAGCCTTAGCTACTATTTCTCCACCATACTGGTCAGTTGCTTTCAAATAATTGACTGCAAACACACTTGGTGCGAAGTTCAGCATGTTCTGCTCGCCACATCCATAAGGCATTTTTATTAAACGTTCTAACCCATTCATACTGGAACCCATCAGATCACCTGAAAACAAATTGCCAAAATGATAAAACGTAAAAAGTAATACAGAACCGACATATTAACAATTTAGCATTGTTATAGAATAGGATAACTGATACTGGACTTTGAATAGACGAAAAAGTAAGGTTTGTTTTATTTAATGACGCCTCTAGAGCACATTTAAAAAAAAAATCTTATTATCGGCTATTGGACATCAATCATATGGTCATTATGACATATTTATTTAGAGGAAACCCACTGTTTTTTTTTCACTGATGTGTTTAATGGTATAAACATTATAACGACATGATTTGAAATTCAGTTTTTACTGCGAAACAAAAGGTTGTGTCAAAATACACAATAAATTGAATGAAAAGTAAAGTTTGTTTTATTTAACGACGCCTCTAGAGCACAATGATTTTGAGCTTATCATCGGCTATTGGACGTCAATCATATGGTCATTCCGACACATTTATTTAGTTGTGGACCACTGGTTGGAATGGAAAATAATAATAACCACGTCTCACCTATAGCGGTGATCGCGACTCTCTGGGATCCGTCTACAACATTCGTTGGTAACGTGATGGTGACTGTCTTGGAGAAACTGGTAACGTTACTCAAGTCAATCAGGACTGGCTGGTTATATTCCATCGGGATTCCCTCGGCCTTAAAAATATCACGGGCATTTTCAATTTTATGTATGTGTTATTAATGCTATTTCTAATACATGGGAGGGGGGGGAGTGGTATGGGGGGTCTTCATTATTCACCGGGAAATTCTGATGTTCAGAAACGGGAGCAGCCCACCCCCCACCCCCAATATGAATTTTGTTCCAAAGCCCCTGATACATATATGTATTCATAATTAATATTTCTATATTTTACAAAGTTAAACATACACGCAAGCACACGAACGCACGCACACACGCAAGCACACAAACGCACGCATACACAAAATACACACACAAGCGCTCTCTCTTTCGTATACAAACACACACACACAGACACACAGACACGAATACATACAGACAGGATGGGGGGGGGGAGGGCAGGAGAGCCACAGCTCGCCACTTTTTAAAGGACTACTGATAAAAAAAATCACTAAAATCTTTTTTTGCTGAATAAAAATATTTTCAGGCTCGGTGACAAAATAAAGTGGCTGAAATCCGGAGAGTCATCGAAGTATGATGGGGTTACTGCATAAACGCTGCTCCCCTTCGGCTACCACACACACTTTTAAATGCACTCCAAGGGCCATGCACAGGTATACCGATCTGTGTTATATTACGTAATGTGATCAGTTGGACAGATGAATATTACATAAAGGGTTAACGTCTCATTGTAATATTTACCTCGACCAGGAGTTGTCGTCTGACGGCGTCAGCAGCGACGTGTGTCCGTCCAGACACCTCGATGTCAATGTATCCCAGTTTTGATGGGATGATAGGGAAGTACACACTCCGCGCATCTCCAGCTTTTACCTGATATCATAACAAAAACATTTCTCACGTAAATGTACATAACGATAACGTAATTAAAATCAGGTATTTCACATCTCATATTCATGGGCGTAAATTCTCGGGGTGGGGTGTGGTAGTGAGGGGACACTTTCCCCGACATTTTGTTTTGGACAGGTGAGGAGACGCCTATGTAAGTATCCACACCCACTTTTTGCTTCGAAAAATTGAACTTTAAATGCCGTGATACAGGGAGGGGGGTGCGACGGGTGCGCACGCACCCCCCTAAATCTGTCGAGGTCCGTAAATGCAAATTTGGATTTAGAGTAACGTTAAAAGCGAAAATAAAACATTCGGGCCTTCACAAACGCACCCCCCTAATTTCACCACAATTTTGTATAAATTGCCTGTCATAATAACTTTTACCAGTATTTCTCTTTATTTTATCACTGTAACACTTAAACATGTGGTCTTAGCACAAATATATCACAGGGAATCTATAATGGCGTCAATCCTGAGGGTGGGGGGATGGGAAGGGGGCACATCTCCCCATTTTTTGGACACGCGGATGCTCCGTCCCCCCACGTTTTGGAAAGGGATGTTCCGTCCCTCCCCCTACTTCCAGCAAGCGAGTTTCGACCTTGATCATATTTCATTGTTAATTGTTATAAGTGGAGTAACTGCTTGATATCGTATTCACTATGATATAACTATGTGGCCAGTTCTAAAGTAAAGTTTGTTTTATATAATGATGTCTCTAGAGCACATTAATTTTTATCTATCCTTGGCTATTGAACTTCAAGCATATGGCCATTCTGACATATTTCTTTAGAGGAAACCCGCTGACCATTTGTATGACGTCCAATAGCCGATGATAAGATAAAAATCAATGTGCTCTAGAGGCGTCGTTAAATAAAACAAATACTTTACTAATTCATTATTCAAACTACTGATTAACACAAACACAACACCGTATTTTCATTCATCGATACCAACACCTAAAATAAGATATAATGCGCGGATGCATGATTTCTGAAAGGGGGCGTGTCCAAATGTGGTGCTTCAATAGAACTGGAGGAAAATGATTAATTTTCACGTCCTTCCACTCGGAAAATATATATATAAAAAGAAAAAATTCTAGGAAAGGGGGTTGGGGTCCGAACCCCCTTGGACCCCTCTGGATCCGCTACAGGATATTAAAAATCATATTAAACACACATTTTTCAAATGCACATACTCCTGTAGAACATTCTGTGAAAGTGTTTAATTACTATTCAAACGTGAAATGAATATTTTTAATTTATAAGATAGTTTAGATTAGCTTAGACAGAAGGTGGGAGTGGGGGAGGGAATTCCCTGCCCAATAACATATTTTTAATTTCACCACAATTTTGTATAAATAGCCTCTCGTGCAGTTCTAGGGGCCGTTGAGTGTAATTTGCCCCAATATTCAATCCCCCCCCCCTCGCCCCCAATTTAACATACTGGCTATATCAATGATAGTTAAGAAATGTATAACACCAGTGGCGATTTAAATAACATTAAAAAAAATATATTATTATTTTATTTTAATTTATTATATTAAATAATCCGAGGAATCGGCATCATATTATTGCCCATAATGTATTTTCTGGATCCTAACTGAAAACTGATGATGTAGACAGATATCTGTTAAACTTACACGGATGTTGTCCTGTTGAATTTTAGATACAGTGGTCTCCACTCCGTTGCCATCAATTATGATGTTTTTGTAATCCGAGGACTTGGGAAGAGTTACTAAAACCTGCAATACAAACGATAACATATACATCTAGTTATATAAACCAGTGACGTACGAGGCAGATGAAGCAACTTCCTCGTGTGTGTATGCATGCGTGCGTGCGTTTGTGTGTGTGTGTATGTGTGTGTGTGTGTGTATGTGTGTGTGTATGTATGTGTATGTGTGTATGTATGTGTATGTGTGTGTGTGTATGTGTGTGTATGTATGTGTTTGTATGTGTGTGTGTATGTGTATGTGTGTGTGTGTGTGTGTATGTGTGTATGTGTGTGTGTATGTATGTGTATGTGTGCATGTATGTGTGTGTGTATGTGTGTGTGTATGTGTGTATGTATGTGTATGTGTGTATGTATGTGTATGTGTGTGTGTGTGTGTATGTATGTTTTTGTATGTGTGTATGTGTGTGTGCGTATGTGTGTATGTATGTGTATGTGTGTATGTATGTGTGTGTGTATGTGTGTGTATGTGTGTGTGTATGTATGTGTGTATGTGTGTGTGTGTATGTGTGTGTATGAACATCTATATATTATATGTATATACGGTCTATTCATGTGTATGTGTATTATGTATACGTACGTTAACATCCTGACTGAGATAGTTGAAGACGAGAACCTGCAGGATGACCTGTTCACCACGAGTTACTGAATACGGAAGATTGAGGCTGACGAAGAAGGGACGAAACACTTTCAACTTTAAAACAAAGATCATATCACAGTATTATAAATGTAAGACTAAACTTACTAATTATTTTACATGTTGTAACGACAAAATAATGAAAATAGCAAATAAATGGTGCCATTAGAGTGGTGCGGCCTTTGTTCTGATCAGACCAGTGGTCCACAAATGGTTTATGAAAAAACATGGTATGAGCTGTGCTGTCTTTGGGAAAAGGCGTATAAAAGATCGCTTGCTGGTAATCGGAAAGAGTATTATGTCGTCAGACTAATAAAAAGTAAAGTTTGTTTTTATTTAACGACACCTCTAGAGCACATTGATTTTAATGGATCACTGATTGGAACAGAAAATAGCCCGAACTGCAAATGGGTCCATTGAGAAGGATCGATCCAACAACTGACCGGTTCACAGGCGGACACGCTACCGTTTGAGCTACATCCTGCTCCGTCAGACTAATACGATAACCGGAAGGAGTAGCCTATGTGGCGGCAGCGGGTTTCCTTTAAAAGACATGTGTCAGAATGACCATATGTATGACGTCCAATAGCCGATGATAAGATAAAAATCATTGTGCTCTAGAGGCGTCGTTAAATAAAACAAACATTACTTAAAACATCTGTTGGGTTTTTTCTGTCACCATCTGTATTCTGTGACTTGTAATTGTATTGTTTGGAGAAGGGATCTAATTTATATAAAATTTACTCATTTTTAATCCCTTAATCAGGGATTTCTCTAGGCTTTATACAGTACGGAACATTGGCCCCTGAAAATTCCAAATTTCTGGACTTTAAATTCCCCAAAATGGTTAATAAATATCTGAAATGAGAAAGAAATATTAAAATTACATTAATATCATTTTATGGTTTATATAATACTACAGTTACTTAAATTCAGTGACTAAAATCATGACTAAAATCATGACTAAAATTGTTCTAATTTTCCAATTCCATTTAGCCATAGGACCCTGGTAAATATCCTCAATAAATCCCTTTTAATTAAACTGTTGATATTTAAATGAAATGTCATCCGTTGACAAATACTTGTTTATTAATTTGAATATCTTGTTAGCCCTTCGTTTGTCATAGATATGCAAATTAGACGAGCACCACTCTCTATGAAGTGAGTGAACTGTTGGCAAGTCTTTTATTTTAAACAAAGTCAGCAGTGTTCATGTACTTTAGAGTTACCATGTGTGTTCTGTGTAAATACTTCCCATTTCCCAGACATACCTTCCCTCTATACCAGCAACAAACTCCCAAACGTCCTCTCTATTTGAAGCAACAAACTCACAAACATCCACTCTATTTCCAGCAACAAACTCACAAATGTCCCCCTTATTTCCAGCAACAAACTCCCAAATGTCCCCTCTATTTCCAGCAACAAACTCCCAAACGTCCCCTCTATTTCCAGCAACAAACTCACAAACGTCCCCTCTATTTCCAGCAACAAACTCACAAACGTCCCCTCTATTTCCAGCAACAAACTCACAAACGTCCCCTCTATTTCCAGCAACAAACTCACAAACGTCCCC
>JAULBS010031120.1:0-10300 GCA_032355785.1 Symmetromphalus regularis
TATCATTTCATCAATGTATGACTCCCAATAGCCGATGTTTATTTTTGTGCTGGGGGGGGGGGGTCTTTAAACTAACAAACAAAAAATAAATAACTACAACGAAAAACAAAACCAAGTCGGAAATAAACATTTGTGAAGAAAAAACCAAAAACAGAAAATTTACTTCCAGCTGAACTGAAACATTGTTGATAAAATAAACATGTTATAAAGATACCATCATGGTCGACAATGAACAAAGTGTTACACTTCTATTATGTCATATAAAAATATTGAGGATATTTTTTATATTCTTTCTTCATTAATCTTTCATTATTTTATTGGTCGTTTACTGTTAGTACTTATTTAATTAATTTGTTGTAGCCTCAAACGTCAGAGTTCGTTTTTGGTGTAAAAATTGGAATAGGTGAAAACACAATGTAAAGCAAATATTTTTCCCAGATTTATCATGTCATAATTTGCAAGTTGAACGTCATATCTGGTGATGTAAACATTCAGTCAAGTCAAATAAGACAATTAATAATTTGGTGCTTCAAACTAACTCACAAATTTATATGTAAATTATGTTTGGTTTACTGAGACGCAGAAATGAAAATTGCATTTAAAACAAAATAACTTATATAATGTGTAATAAAAAGGTTACTATACAATGTTGTGTCCAATATGGAATTTGATTGTAGTAGTTCATGTTGTGGTGAAAATTCGTATTGGACTTGAGCCCTACGGCCTCTCGTCCAATACGGATATACACCACGTGAACTCGTACAATCAAATTCCATATTGGACACAACATTGTATAATTACCCAGGGGACACTATTTCGAAACCTTAGGTAACTAGAAGTTGGTTTACGTGTTTTTTACCTATGTAACCCATAGTTCCGTTATGTGAATTATATTTGCATAAATTATGTTTTAAATACATGTTTTAGCACAAATAAAGTTAATACAAAAGAAAACAATTTATAAGTTTTTTTTTTAATGTTTGCTAAAGTTGGCCATGTTTATTTTTTTTAATGAACACTTTCAGATTCCTTTTTTCGTTTCGCGATGTCCAAGCTACTTTCACTTTATCTACAGTGATGTTCCAAATGTTTGTTTTTTAAAGTTCATTCTGCGATGTGGGTATTTTAAAACTTTTGTTAGATCTGTTTACGTTAAAATTGTTTTCAGCATTTGTAAAATTATAGGCAATCCAATATTATGTCAGCATAATTATATTCCTAAAGATGAAATAGCAGCAGATAATTTAGCCATTCGTGGACATTTAATTAAAACGTTTGGCCAGACTCTATACTCAGCATTTTTAGTTTAGACAGGTCGCAAGTTACAACTATTGCAATATAACGTTGTCTACTGGTTTGCTGCACATCAAGTATCTAAAAATCAGTCTGAAACATTTGTAGGAATACTTGTAGGTCTGCATGAATAAACTTCTTGTAATCGTGAAGTTCGCAAGTTTTAATTTCTGAACATCTACAAGTCACGACATAACCGACACGCGAACAGAACAGCGGTTCGCATGATATATTGTGCCCTGCTTTAAGGATACTGTAACTACTGTAGGTGATTTGTTAATATTAATGTAAGGATACTATAGTTGATTAATTTTATGAATATTAATGTGAGGATACTGTAGCAGATTTTAAAATATTACTGTAAAGATACGGTAGCAGATTTGTGAATATTACTGTAAGGATACTGTAGCAGATTTGTGGAATATTATTGTACAGATACGGTAGCAGATTTGTGAATATTACTGTAAGGATACTGTAGCAGATTTGTGGAATATTATTGTACAGATACTGTTGCATATTTGTGAATATTACATGATACTGTAGAGGATTTGTACATTAAAATTTGAAATTATATAATTTATATAGATATATATCTTGAAATTAATGCAATCATGATATTAATGTTAAAAATGTGAGTCTATGTTAATATTTAATAAGTAATAACTATAGTGGATATGTGATGACAGAGACAGATTTGCCATATGATTACTTGGCCATGCCCCTACCCCCAGACTCCCTGGGTGACCGGCTGAATACCGGCTGATTGCTGCATAAACCTGTTGATTGGAAACTACTTTACCAAAGGGAGACTACTCGCATTAATATCATGTCGCATTTTTGTCTGACCGCGGATACTCGCATTCAAAGCTGGGAAATGTAGCCCCCCCCCCCCCACCCCATTTCAAACTTCTTATTAAGTATTTTTGTAATCAGTACTTACTACCGGAGGTTTAAGACTCCTCAAAATCATAGGCCCATGCCAATCCCCCCTTCCCCGTTCTGTCCTGCTCACATTAAATTAGGGATGCGTTAATTTCATACATGTGTAATTATTTATAATTATTTTAGTAAACATCGAACATAATTTTAATCGATGTATTCATTACATGTTTATTTCTTGTATTTTAATTATTACCAACTGATGTAAATTTTAAAAATAATTATCACCTATAGTTTAAGTGAGATAAAATGTAATTAAAATTTGTTTTTTAAAACTCATATACTAATGTTAAATGCAATTAACTCCATTTAACTGACATATGTTTTCGATATATACTTTTTAGTGTTAATATTTACCTACGTCTAGTTTAAAATACTACATTGTAATATTAAGCAAATTGTTGTTCAATGTTTTGTTATTACCAATGCCAAAAAAAGACAATAAAGAATTTTGTTTTTAAGTTTGTGAAGAAGGGGAAGATACAGGTATCAGTGAATGCAGTGATACAAAACCCGATGTGAGGCGCTCTACCAGAAACAGAAGACAACCTGAATATCTGAAGGATTATATGTGTGGTTAGCATGAAATATGGTGAAAGACGAGTCGTGTAGAAAGGGCAGAATAATCCCTTGGCTCGTGCATACATATAGGCAGAGTAGTCTACCTCTGACCTATTTACATTTATCTATATTTTAAGTAGTGTAGTGAATATATAATCTGCTAGATATTTGTGTTAGACAACTTTTAGAAGGTTTACAGTAAACAGATACTTTACTCTTCCAAGTATAATCTTACAGAATTCCTGACACCAGAACTGAGACAGTGTGTAACACATTAATCAAAGATAAGAACATTTCTGAACTGTGCCTGTGACATTTTATTTATAACCTAACTTGAACTGCTAATTGGACAAAATACACAAACCATTAATTTTCATCATCAAGGTTTTTTATTGCCCCTGAAAGACCCCCTGTGTACTTCGGTGTATTTGCGCTAAGACCACATGGATATAAAGAAAAATACTGGAAAAGATTATTAATTTAATTTCAACTTTTCGAAGCAAAAAGTGTGGGGGGGGTGTAATTATATAGGCATCCCCCTGTCCAAAAAGTGGGGGAATGTGTCCCCCCCCCCCCGTTTCACTCCCCAGGATTGACGCCGTTGTAAAAGTATATTAACTGTAAATAATATTTACAAAAAGTAATTTAGACTGTTTACCACGATAATCCACATATTTAGCCTCACAATAATTATAAAAGCAGTGATAATAGTTGCAAACCAACCAACCATTTTTAATGTATTGTAAAATGCTATACAGCATGGCATATGCTGTTAGTCTTTTTTTATTTTGTCTTTGTCCACACATTCTGGCAAACAGACGGGTTAAAATTAATCCTATCTAAAAAATGTGAATTAAAAAATCACAATAATTACGTTTTCTCAGATTTGCTATTTTGCTCTAGAAACATAAACTGAATGACCTTGAATTATAATATTCTAAGTTTAAAATAGATTTATGTTAATGTGTATTCAGAACCTTTTCCTATAATTCTAGGGTTACCATTAGTTAACATAAGCTATTAAGCATACTGTATTGTTTCCCTGGTGTGAGGTCCGTCAAGGTCACTCGATGGATGTAAATCAAGCGACGTTCATTTCCACCGTCTTGAAACACAGTTGTCTTTCCTTTCTGAGTCAAACTTAAGGTAAAGGTGCCATATTCCACCAATGGAGTCAGATAAGTATCGTTCAAGGTGACCCATGTAATGGTCATCTCAGATGGACTTTCTGTAATGAAAGAAGTAACACCAACGGGAGACCATTTTATGCAATAAGAGCTGGGCACTCTACCGTTTGAGCTACACCCCACTCAGTTTCCTATGAAGACAACATGTCGGAATTACCAAATGTTAGACATCCAACAGCCAATAATAAATAATAGTGGTGTCGTTAAAAACAACAAACAAACAAACGTTATAACCTGTATTATCAATATATTTGAACAATCAATTGAAGCAAATCTGGATACTACCAACGCAGTTTGTAGGCTTAAAATGTCACATTATGTGTTTCTTTGTCCTGTCCCTACTATGAAAAGAAAAATACAGTCATTATTTTTTTATTTAATATTTCAATGACATTTAATTTTCTTTTTCTGTATCAAAACTTGGTAGAGGTCAATTATTTAAATTAGAAATGGTTAAAATGGCCTACCCAATTAACCGAAAATATGTTTAGTGTGTTATCAGAAAAACTTACAAGTCAAATTCATATTTAGAACAAAAATTCGTCTGAATGAAAGCAATAATTGTTTTAATACGTTTTATACAATATATGAATTGTAATGGTAACGTTTAGAAAAAAAATGCATAATACTTGAAAATAAAAATAGTGGGGTTTTCAAGTATTACAATTTTCTATATCTATTGTCGACTGATAAATATATAAATATTCTATTGTGGAATATTAATTTAATGTGTTTGTCATGGAAAAAAATCCAGTATTGCAAAAAGAGGGCGGGGGTGGGGGATGTATTTAACAATAATTCATTCAACATACCTCCGAAAGAAATGTGAACCTGTTCTGGCTGAATTAAAACTGGTGGCCATTGGGCGTGGATAACGATTCCACGAAGACAGACGAGGGAAACTGCATATAAGATCGACTGGATGACGGCCATGATTCGTGCACACCTGTCTCACAACTGACAGTACACAAAGATTAATACATTTAATGTAGACGTGCTTTGATAAACGCACAAATCTGACATGATATGAAAGATAATTGTTTTTAATAAAATCAGCAAATGTTAGATAACTGTGATGGTATTGTTGTTTTCTAGATAAGGGAGAAATTAATGTTTTATGTCATGCAAACTGTAATTTGTTGTGATTGACCTTAACATCAACGAAAACCGATATAGATATAAATATAATAAAACGTGATCTGAAAACTAATTCGAATATGAATATGGATATTATAAAGGGAAATGTTTACATACAGATTTGTCAGTTATTAAAGAGGTTTAAAAATGATACACATACTCTACAGTATAAGATTGAGATCTGTGATATCGTGATATTATTTTCTAGAATATTTGCGTATTAACTGTCTAAATCCGGCCGTGTGAAGCCATACTAAGAAGATTATTCCCCAGAATAAATTCGGCACCCAAGGTTGTTAGTTGTCATTTTAAGTATATTAGTAGATTGTTTTAATTAATAATTGTTTGTTTGAATTTTATTGATGGTATAGGCCTACTCTATACTTTATCATAACTATTGTTAGGAGGACTGCCACAAATTCCTATCAGATGCATTTTTAATTATTTTCTTATGGAATGGTCTTTTTTTGTGATAGTAAATTGGTTTAAATTATAGTAATTTGTTCTGTAAATGTCTTTCATTGTATGGTCTTTTAAATAAAATACATTTCACACAAATATATTTTGGAAGACTATTACCTTGTGAAACAATCAGCCTCTATAAGTGTGTGTGTGTGGGGGGGTTGTATGCGAGTTGTGCGTGCGTGTTTGTGTGTGACTTCTAGCTTATTTTGCTTTTCGTATAATTATGTAGGTGTTTAATATACAAATAAAGTTTCATCCATTCTTTTTTATATATATTTGCTTTGAGAAGGGGTTTCGACATGGGGCAAAAAGCCAATAATGTTTACCCCCACCGCTTATAGTACCACTTTTTAATATCTATTTTAAAAGCAAACATAAACCTTCGACCATTATGTACGATCATTGCTAAATGACCCCATTAAATGAATAAAACTACAAATGACACGCGCTCCGTTTTACAGACGTTAATCATAAAACCAAGTGATAACACATGAACAACGTTTATGGCAAACCGTACTTTGTGATAAAACAACTATGGTGATGATGATGTTTTCTCCGTTGTAAAATCTAACAAAATCAATAAAATAACCAGTACGTGTCAAATTCCGGAAGTTTGGGGCCTTTTATATATGCATTCGTAACAGCTCGGTGACTTTCGTCTATGTACTGAATTAAAATTATAAAGTCGATCATTAAAGCTGCGGTCCCATAGTTGCACTAGGTGGCAGGGCTCTAAAAGAATTTGTGTTGAAATGTATTGCATTTAATAGAGCATACCCTCACAAAATATATTATTATCAATTAAAATAATGTATATTAAAAAACTTTCATAGTGAAATATTTAAAAGTGTGTTCGACAGGAATACGTTGTAGGCGCCCTTCAAATGACTGATGGCCCCCCTATTCAGTCTTTGTTCTCCCTAATACTTAAACGGCTGCGCAGGCCCTTTATTGGTGTTAGGTGTTGTCACGTTTTTAGTTGTTCATCACATACATACATGTAGAAAAATACGTCAATTTTAAGTATGATAGTGCATCTTTAAAGATACGAACATTTAGCGAGTTGCTAAATGTCGGTGGTACTGTATAATTCGAGCGCATATATGTGTTCTATAACAAGAACTTGACGTAGGACTATATAAAATTATTTATTTGGTATTCTTTTATTATTATTATTATGTGTTTACTACTACAATATATGATGATGAATAATATGTTGTTACACTGGCGTAGGAGGGGGGGGGGTCCGGTCCCCCTTTTCTCGTATTTTTAATATATTTTTTGTGAGTGGCAGGACGTGAAAATTTACCATTTCTTCTCATTTCTATTCACCCATCAAATTTGGACTTCTACCCATTTCTGAAATCCTGTATCCGTGCCTGGTTTTAGACATTTCGTATATATTTATTATTTTCCAATGTAAATATATATATGTATGTGTTTGTGAGTGCCCCACCCCTACTTTTCGGCACCTCTTCTCCACTGTGTTAGTATAATATATTAAAAGTAATTCCCCATCCCAAAATTGCAATCACCTATCTATATCATATGCATATTGCCAATAATATAAATAAATATATAAATAGATATATTGTCCTACATCAATTGCTAAGTTCTATATAAAAGGACTATAAATTAATTTTGGCTAAATCGTTTTTTGTTCAGTATATTTAAGGGATATTAATTTTTTTTACGAGTGTAAAAAAATTATTTAAGCTATTTTAACACCTTTTTCTGCACATTTAATTTATATATGTGTTTATATAATTAATAAAAAAATATGTAGCAAATATTTATTAAATAAATAAAATATTTATTAAATCTCTGCAATATATATTAAATATTTCCAACATATATTAAATATTTTCAACATATATTAAATGACATTTAGCTAAATCATATATATTATATCGTATTTAACTAAATCAGACTTATTATAGAGCATTTAGCTAAATGGTATTTAGCCCCTCTCATGTATAATCATATTATATTGTATTTAGCCCCGCTCATGTATAGATAAGCCCCGCCCAGTCCAGCCCTGCAGTACATGCATATGGTGTGCGTAGACCGTGACGGCTCTGTTGGTGTGCAGTATGGCGTAGTATGTCTATCCAGATGATACATTGGACAGTTCAATGCATGTCTATTTAGTTAGGTGTTGTTAAAGCTGCAGCTCTAACGCCCCTGTTTAGACTAAATTGGCCAGTATGAAAATATAAATTATTTAATAAGGGAATGCCTGAGCAACATTCCACATTAACAGTCACACCTCCATTGTTGTTTTTTAAAGAAATGTAGTTGTATATAGCTCGAACATTATACAGGGGCGTTGGAGCCGTGGACAGCAGCCCCCGCCCCCCTCAATAATTCTCATAAATATATATTTTTTAATTCATTGTTGAATTATTCACCGGCAAATTCTGATGTTCAAAAACGGGAGCAGCCCTCCCCCCCTTCCAATATGAGCAGCCCCCAATATGAATTTCGTTCCAACGCCCCTATTATAACGTGTTACTAGCTGCTAACTATCGTTAACAATAATGAAACTGTGTAACTAGCACTCGCAACTGGTGTAGCCCGAGGTGCCACTCTCTCCCCTCGTCTTCTCTCTCTCTGCCTCTCATCAATGTAACAATTAACCATACAGTCTTAGCGCAAATATACCGAAGTACACAGGGGGTCTATAATGGCGTAATTTCTGGAGGGGTGAGTGGGGAACACGTGCCCCCACTTTTTGGTATGGGGGATGCTTTGTCCTTCCACCCACACTTTATGGACAGAGGGGATGTTCCGTCCCTCACCACATCCAGGAAGCGATTTTCGCCCTTGATAGCAGGGCCGTAGGACGTAGGTGGGGGGTATTTTTCACTGTGGAGGGGCTAATTTTTATGTATGTATAAAATGTGTTGTGCAAAACTGCGTATTTATACCTGAAATAAAAACTGACAGAAGCCCACTCGCCGACTCCTATAGCTGTAGTCTTGTCAAGTAAAAACTACCTTCCAATACAGGCATGGATGCAGGATTTTTGAAAGGGGGTGGGAGTCAAAATTTGGATTTCTGAAAAGGGGGGAGTCCAAAAGTGATGAGTGAATAGAAATAGGGAAAAAATAGTTAATTTTCATGTCCTTCCACTCGGAAAAAGGTAAACAAAAAATAATTGAGAAAAAAGGGGGTCCTGACTACTGCAATTTTAGCCTGGGAACCCCATCAAAAATGTCCAAAAATTTGACCCCATAGCTCTTAAGGCCGGTCATGATATAATGTGAATGTCTAATCAAGCATGTGCAAAGCTGGTAAAAGGCCTGGGGCAGATGGGAAATGTAGGCTCCCATTTCAGACTGCTCACTAAGTATTTTTGTAATCAGTGCTAAATACCAGGGGGAGCAAACGCCCTCAAAATCGCAGACCCATGCTAACTGGCCCACCTGACCCACCCTGTCTTTAACATGTGTGCAGAATTAAAAAACTGAATCATTGCAATATACTGATAACAGCAAGGTGCCTCTTGCACATACAATATAGTAATGTTCGTGAAAACTGATTGATTGTATGATTATTTAACGACCCTTCAGTACCAAAATAAACTACTGTTAACATATATCCGTTATTGATTTTAAAATGTTTGTGAATAATCCAATAATGTAGTGAGGGTAGGCCATTTTTTCTAGGCACAATCTGGTTTGTGGTGAGTCATAATATGTTTAGACTCAGCAGGTGTGAGAATTGTCCGCGGATTTTATCTCCCCAGGATCGATCTTCTGAATCACCTAAATCCGATGAAATAATTTTGACGGGGTGGTGAGGTCCATTTTTTTTTGTCCTTTCTTTTCTAAACAATGAAAAAGAGCGCGATCTCAGGCAGAAATGTTTCCCGGAAAATAACAAATAGTTTGAAACAGCTCCCGTGAAAAACAAGTGAGCGGTCGGCACTCTGTATTCTGTGAACAATCACGATTTACTTCAGTTTCTCACGGATCATTTCGGCCATTTCCAACTTTCTACAGAAAATTGTGAAACACAGAGGATTTCTGGGCTCTTATTGATCAAGATCAGTCACATGGAAATTCAACGTAAGTTATCTTCCGCAATGTGACCATAGGTTGTAAAATTCTTTTTAAGAGACAATTTGTTTCAATGGAATTCGGCGACAGGGATATGGATGATATAAAATAAATTGATAAGATCGGCAAAAACAAATTTAAGTGGAATTTGTTTGAGGAAACGTACCTTCAAAGTTCACCAGAATGCACCATTTCCTTTTCTATTTCAGAAAAAGCTCCTACCTTGGGAAAAATCTCCCAATCCCTCCCCTGGATCAATCGCTTCGCTCTCTCGCAACAATTTTCAGTTTTAGCCATGTTATCATAAAAACATCTCAAATGAAAGAAACTGTGCATTCTTGTTTGTTTTCCATGAAATATACCCCTCATTATTAAAAAACATTCAGCTCAGCCCTCTTCCTTAACATTTTTATATAAGAGCCAGATGGCGCCTGGTTTAATTTTTTTAGGCGCCAAAAAAGATATTTAGGTGCTACATTTTGTGTGTGTGCCTGTCTGTCTGTCTGCCATATCTTTGACAGTGGTATACGCAGTATTGTAAGATCGTCGTGGGTACGTTCAGATTGTTTGGCACGCAGCGTATCCATCACCTTCAATAATGGCCCTGAACTATCTAAGCACACATCACAACACTGACATGTCAACCGCTGTTGC
>JAULBS010031131.1:0-10300 GCA_032355785.1 Symmetromphalus regularis
GACCCGTTTCTCATTTTCTTTACAGACTTGGGCTCTCCAGCTAAGCCTTCAAGACCCTGCTGTATAGTAAATGGTGACAGTTTAAGCAAGGCTCCATCATCATTGGTAGTGTGTAGGATCAAATGGGTTGTGTGTAGGATCAAATGGGTCGTGTGTAGGATCAAATGGGTTGTATGTAGGATCAAATGGGTTGTGTGTAGGATCAAATGGGTGGTGTGTAGGATCAAATGGGTTGTATGTAGGATCAAATGGGTCGTGTGTAGGATCAAATGGGTTGTGTGTAGGATCAAATGGGTTGTGTGTAGGATCAAATGGGTTGTGTGTAGGATCAAATGGTTGTGTGTAGGATCAAATGGGTTGTAAGTAGGATCAAATGGGTTGTGTGTAAGATCAAATGGGTTGTGTATAGGATCAAATGGGTTGAGTGTAGGATTAAATGGGTTATGTGTAGGATCAAATGGTTGTGTGTAGGATCAAATGGGTTGTGTGTAGGATCAAATGGGTTGTGTGTAGGATCAAATGGGTTGAGTGTAGGATCAAATGGGTTGAGTGTAGGATGAAATGTGTTGTGTGTTTCCAGCTTGTTAGGGTGCAGAAGAGTCTCGGTAGGCCTTACTTTTTGAAGAGGTGGACTTAGCTTAAGATATTATCCAGTGTTTGTTGTTCTCTTCTGGAATCACTTCTTATATGTTTTATTTTCCACTAAATTTTCTTCTTCGCTCGGATATTTATTTAATTAAAATAGCCTAACTTCAAGTACGTTATTTAAAATGTTGTTGGCCTAAATAAATAGACATCGGAAACAAACAAAAGGTGGTATTTCAGATGTTTGAAAAGAGCACAAATTTATCATTAATTTACGCAGGTTGTAATTTTCGCTGTATAGGCTTTAATAATTTAACAACACTTGTTCTCTTAGATTGAACATCGTTAACTATATTTATCGTTGATTTAATCAATTGAATCTTTTTGGTACAAAAATTACAACCATTAAAATAACAGATGTAGGCCTGACTGGATTCTATGTAATCTCAAATGAAAAGAAAAAAACATTACTTAAAAAAGATAAATACTGTTTTAGGAAAACTTGTCATTGTTTCCAGTGTTACTCAAAGTAGTTTGTTTTATTTAACGACACCTCTAGAGCACATTGCTTTTTATCTTATCATCCGTTATTGGACCTCAATATATGTCATTATGACATATTTATTTAGAGAAAACCCACCGTCGCCACATAGGCGGCTCTTTCCGATAAGCAGCAAGGGGTCTTTTAAATACACTTTCCCACCGACTGGATAGCACATACCACGGTCTTTGTTGAACCAGTTGTGGACCACTAGTTGGTATTAAAAGTAGCCCAAACTGCAAATGGGTCCACTGAGAAGCATCGATCCGTCGACCGACCGCTTCACAGGCGGACACACTACCGTTTGAGCTACATTTGCGTTACTCATGCAGCAGTATGTTGACAGAAACTGTTGCCTCGCACTACTCTGGCAACCTCGGAGCATGTTGGTGTAAAGAATCATAAATATTTAGATAACGATGTTTAATAAACGCTGCAACCTCTGTTTTATGTTTAACCCTCACATTACCTAAATAACTTCCTGACGTTAAGTGGTTAATATCTGCACAAATTAGCACTGCGAAACAGCAGAGCATTATTTGCTTTTATTGTCACAGACGCAATAAAGAGATGATATGAACTAGTCTAAAGTGCGCGAGTGCTGCTTAATGGTTTCAGAACGCAGCTCGGAACAGACGACAATAATATTGTTTACCATCACGCGCGACCGCACATATTAGTTGCACAACAGATTTACGTAATAACTGAACACGTGTATACAGATGAAACTTCCACGAACACATTTAATAAGTTATAGAATAATCGTGATATTTACATATTTTAGAATAATGGTGTAACAGATAGATCCAAATTGGGGGTAGCATATGATCAAGTGCAGATTAAGGCCGGTATAAATTCTTGGGGCCCCGGGACACTTCAAGTTTGGAGGCCCCTCAACATAGAAATTAAATTATATAACAAATACAAAATGAATAGAACTAATTTTATAATTATGACATTTTTTAATAAAGGAAGCCCTTTGAAGGCTTCAGAGAAACTAATTCCCCCCTTTGCCGCCTTATAAATCCGGCCCTACATCTGATGGTAATTTTCGAATGAGAAGTTTTTCATATATTACACTAATATCATGCTATTATTTATCATATGTCATACGAGCACACGTAGAGAAAAGCAATAATAATGGTAATAATAAAAATTAGCATTCTACGTGAAGTGGTTGTAGTTCGGAACGGTCTAGCCTTCACAGGGGGCTACTTGGCGATTTCATTGGTTTCAAACATTCTCAGTGAGTTTAGCATGGAGCGTAAAAGCTACTCAAGCCAGCGACCACTAGCTGTTTGGTTTATTTGCGCTAAGATGACACGGTTAAGTGCTACATTGATACAATAAAGAGAAATATTGGTAAAGATTATTATTTAGGCATTTTTAATTTCAGTTTTTCGAAGTAAAAAGTGGGAGGGTGAGGGGGGGATAATAACATAGGTGTCCACCCCTGTCCAAAAAGTTGAGGGATGTAACAATACCATATTATTTTTTATGATCGCCTGTAATGAAAACAAGATAGAGCGAATCAAAACCGTACCTTGAATTTCCCACTGGACTCCCAAATTTCATGCTTTTAGGATCATGGCCTAACGTCCATAATTTAATGTTTGTTAAACACCAGAAAGTAGGTTTTGATAAAAATTCTGTTGACTGGTTCTCATATATGTATATATAACCAAAACTAATAGCTGTCTATTATAATGAAATATTTTTTTAATAATACACGGAACACTTTGGCACTTTTCTCCTACTTATTTGTTGTTGTTAGTAACTGTATTGAAATAATCTGATAAAAAATAAAATAAAATAAAGTTTTCTGTAAAATTCGAGCAACTCAAAACTTACACAGGCGAGTCAGAAAATGCAGACGTGACTCGTCCGAATGGAGTCATAAAAAATCCTAAATGCTCACGTTGCAATACGATATTTACGACACTGTTTATTTGAAATCATAAAGACATAATATTGCATTGTTTAACACAGGCATGAATTTATGAATGTTTTAATTTTAAAGAAAAAAAAAAAAAAAAAAAAAAAAATTAGTCTAAAAACAAAACAAAAAACAACAACAACATAAAGCATCATTAAATAAATACATTTTTTAAAACGACTATTGAGAGAACACGGATATGGAATAAATATTCTCTGAAATTGACTTAGAAGTTGTGATATATGGAAATAATTGTTCAGTAGAAAGAATATTGTTCATAAAAGGAACAGTTTATTTGATGTTATCATCCAGCATTGCGTCGTTTGGTCATTTTCAATTCCCATTGCAGCTGTTTTATTTCGTTCATTTGTAAACTGTTGGTAAATCAGTAGAAGATAGGTTAGGCTCCCATATTTTCCTGATTTGATTTATCAAGATTAATTAGAAAAGTAGATTTATAGGTACATATATAAAGTAATCTTTGGAAAATCTCCAGCTCCAAAACCGTTGCTCAGCGATAAAAACTCGCAATTAGATGCAATAGATTGTCGGCTCGATTGTCCCCAGTCGACCCATTATTATTGTGCCATTTCCAGTTCAATACATTTTCATAACCCTAGAATGTTGTCACTATTTAGATGACTTGAAACATGTCTCGGGAGGTCAGGTGACATGCTCACACAAGACATTTGAGAAATTAAATGGTCAGAAATACAATTTCCGGCATCTGAATAGCCAAACAAGCCACTTTGAAACCGTGCTTTTATACTATTTTAACCAGTCTCGGTGGTGTTGTTGTTAAACTGTCGAACTCACAGCTGGCAGGTACTGGGATCAAATCTAAGTCAATGCATGGCTTAGTGCATAGGTAACTCCACTTGCACAACTGAGTGGGCCATAACAAGTTTGTCAAAGACTGGTATGTGCAGTCCTGTCTGTGTATAAAAGATCGGAAACAGTAGCCTATGTGGAGCAGTAAGTTTCATCTAAAGACCATATGTCGTAAACCACCATATGCCTGGCACCCACTATCCGCTAAATAAACAGTGTGCTTCGATGTCGCTACACAAACGATCCTTTCCTTTTTTGTTTTATTTTAAGGGTTATTTTGACAGTTACTGGGTAAGTAAAACATAAACTAAGGGCAGATAAGGGAAAGCAACGGATTCCACAGGTTAAAAACATAGTATATTTCCACACATCAGGAAATGTTTTTGGTCCTAACCACTACGGAATGTGAGAGTGGGGAGTTATGGCCCTATACTTATTGTTATGTACCGATACTACCATTAGCTGTAATGTAAAATACCAACAAATGAGATGAACACTTTACTAAAAACAATTGTGGCTGTTGAAAGTCCATGTGGAGATCCTATATACTAACAGTCATTATACAGATCTGTTATAATTTTGCTTTTCTTTATTGATGTGTTTGCATTAAGAGACATATTTTGTCACATTTATAGTCAAAGTTTAATTATTGTGTTCATTATGCAGGTTTTCCCTTCAGAAACAAATTGAACCTATGCATATCATTATATTGTATATCATATATCACACAACAAAATACTAAAAACAGGATATTTGAAATGTTTTCAAAGCTTTATTTGCTGTTAGATCAACAATACCTCAAGATAGAGAACTCAACCAAATACATGTATGCATACATAGACAATCATTTAAACAGAAAACAATGTAAGGAAATTAATTGAAAATTCATAACTTATATTCAAATAAAATTATTTAAAATATTTAACCTATACAAAAGAGAAGACGTTTTTGCTAGATTGGAAACTATATTTTCTTTTGTAGATGATTTTCACGCAAACTTTGATTATGGGTTTATACTCTTACTTAGGATTAATTTCAGAATTCGGAGAGGAAAAACAATTAAGCTCGCACACTAACAGATAATGCTCGAACAATTTTATGATCTCCATATTCACATTTTTTTTTCCCCAGGGAAATAATACCTCAGACATTTATCGCAATTATTCTTCATGCTACATAAATATTTTTACACTTTGGAACCATCTTATTGTGATTAAATTCTCTGTCAGAAAAGATATACGCCATTGACCCATCTAAGTATGGCATATCATTTGGTTATTGGAGCATTTTTTAATTATTAGAATTATGCATTATTTATAATTTTGCACTCAGCACATCTAGTGTGTTCTGCCGGTGTTAGCCCCTTGGTTATAATACACCTTTTAAAGCCTGTTGAGATTCTACAAAAACAATGCCATTGAAATTGCGAACAAGAGTTGAGACTTTATGAAAGTCAGATTGTAAGGACTGATTTCTCATTGATTCTTCATCCTTGATTGATAATTAAAACATTTTAAAAGCAATTAAAAGGATAGCGTGAACAAACATGAAGATTGTACAGCCAATGAGAAATCAAAACTTCGGCCATACTTTTACCCACTTTTTTCCGATTACGGATTCTCTAGAGTCGCGGAATAAACAAAAACAAAATCTGTTTTGGCCTGTTTGAACTTGCTGGAGATCAGTTGTGTGGAGCGTTCGTTCCTTGGCTTATAGCAGACATTTTAATAATTAAATTGGTCTTTTCAGTACAAAATATTTATCATTTTTTTGGTCTGTCCTGCAAATTTCATTAGTTGTAAAGTGGTCGGTGGGAAAATTGAAATAAAAATATATGTATACTCAAAAGGAATTTTATTTTTATAGTACCCGAAAAAATGGTTTGGCCTAAAGGTTCTATAAGCACATGTATGATCTTTGTAACAGCTGAGAAGACAGTTTAAAATAAAAACTCGTCAAAAGCACATGCCTCGAAACAGATATCAATGCCTTTAATTCCGCTTTGCCACGAGTAAAGACGTCGGCAAATCTTTACATCGATTGTTACTCAACCTTAATTGTAAAGGCGTAGGGGAGTCGCGTACACGAGTCGTCTGCGACTGCGTACTGCTGCATTCTTGATATCCTGACTTGGTACAGAACAGCTGAAAACATATCTGACGGAATTTACCTCCAAATACACAGTAAAAAATACAATTCATGCAACAGTTTACAATCGCCATGAAGTCGGCAAAGTGCCAGAAAAAGTCACAACTCCAAGAGCACCTTTCTTCCCACTTGAAAAACGCAAACATCAGAAGGTCAAGGGCGTCTAGGAAGGTCGTGATCAAGGACGTGGTTGTTATGGCAATGATCATGATTGTCAATCGATTCTCTGCATTATCGGGTTGACTATGATTATGCTGACATTTTCTGAAATTGGCATGCTTTTTAACTATACGCACTATGAGAATATTAAATACAAACATGGTCGTCATGGGAATCAGGAACCGGAATATAAAGCCAAGATATCCTATGTAAATCGTTTCGTAAAATGTTGATTTGTAAAACGGGCGGTTGTTGGACATGATGTAGGTCATATGTCGAATCCAGGTGATGTTCATATTGGTGTTGTAGTAAAACACGGGGTGAAAGACGATCCACTGGGGAATGTTGAAGACCACGCACCAAACACCCAGCAACGCCATGATGAAAACCAGACGTCGTTTACTCATCAGCGTTTTTGCCACCAGTGGTTTGGCCACGGAAATATAGCGCTGTACAGTTATCAACGCGGTCATGTAGATCTCAGCCATGTAAACTGTCATGAACAGAGGGTACGTCACGTTCACTAGCTCTGTCAGAGCTGATCTCGCAGTTGTATCTACTTCAAGGTCGTCTGCCACGCGAAACGTATTCAGAATCAGCAACAGAATGTCTACAAATGCCAGACACACCAACAGTTTTGTGCCCAGGGATCGCATGGTCTTCTGTCGGAGAACAATGATGGCTATAATATTTGCAGTAATTCCGAATATTATGAAGCACAGGCCGGCTATTCCGAATGCAGCGGACAAGTTTATTTCAGAGTTTCCAGAATCAGTTGTAGACATGTTAGGTTCTGTTGTCAAACTGTTGTTATACCCGATGGTGACATCAAATAACATGTTAAAAGACATGATTAGATACTAGAAATGCATAGTACTTCATAAACAACGCTATTCTTTCTTCACAGATACGTCGCTACAGCACATCAATGGAGAGGTGATAGTCTCTATTCATGACTACTGGCAATAAGGTTTATCTATGAATTACACTGAATCCTACAAAATCACACTGACTGTCATATGTGAAGTCAATGTTCCTTTTAACATGCAATCACACTGACTATCATATGTGAAGTCCAAGTTCCCTTTAAAATACAATCACATTGACTATCGTATGTGAAGTCCAAGTTCCCTTTAAAATACAATCACATTGACTATCATAATATGTGAAGTCCAAGTTCCCTTTAAAATACATCACATTGACTATCATATGTGAAGTCCAAGTTCCCTTTAATATACAATCACATTGACTACCATACGTGAAGTCCGACTTCCCTTTAAAATACAATCACAGTGACTATCATATGTGAAATCCAAGTTCCTTTTAAAATACGACCGTTCCAAACTGAGAAAAGTTAGAAAGACCTCGAACCGGTCATGGGTTTTACTAAACAGTATGTGCATTATCTTTTTGCGACCGCGAGCCCAATTCTTGTATAGAACGAACATGAATTAATATTGTTTCTTAGCATTGTTTGTAACATTGTAACAAAACAAAGATAACAAAACTATGATTAAGGCAGTCTATACTTAATACAAATGCACATACAACATTAAGGTATTTATAACGTAGTAGGACTATTAAAAATACTATTTAATCTGAGATCCAGACTATGAAAATAGTGTTTTTCGCCGTAATGTACTAACCGTTATCTTGATGGTCATTCATCCGTAAATATTATTACAAATATCTAACCTTCTTGGGCTTTAATCCATTAGTAGACATCACATATTTCTATGTGTTCTGTTTTTAACAATCCCACGCAATTAACCATCACGATCTTCTGTTAAAACATTCCTAACTTATATATTTCTGTGTTCTGTTTTTAACAATGCCACGCAATTAACCATCACGATCTTCTGTTAAAACATTCCTAACTTATATATTTCTGTGTTCTGTTTTTAACAACTCCCACGCAATTAACCATCCTGAACTTCAGCTAAAACATTCGTAACTTATATCACCTCTTTGGTCCCGAATGTTACATTTCAGATCTGTAATACAGCTTTGTTATTCACATCTGTTTGTCCCAGTGTTCCAGCTCATACCATACGTGGCTACTGAAAGTACATCTATTACAATCTGTAGTGCTTAGATAACACTTCACCTCAATGTGAGAGAGAATAACGACAAAATTAATGTCAGTGATAGTGTGATCTGACATTTAGCAGCAATGGCGACATCATTTCCGAATAATAATATTAATTCATGCCATTCATCCAATACATTAAACAACTACGGAGCGCCCACTATCTGACACTCTCGCGAGTCGCATCGCGTGGACACCAGAATTGAACATTGCAATTGGTTTAAACCTGATACGGAGATGACGGAAGTGCATACTCATTTTTTAACTTGTAATTTTAATTCGTAGGAAAAAGGAGGAAAACATTTTTCTTTGAAACAAATATTTAAAAAAATTTGATATCAATAGGAAAGCAATAAAATAGATACCTATATTGATATCGAAATACACATAAAATGTATAACAATTAGTTATAGACTCAGTGTCATAAACGATAAATATATTTCTAACAATAACTTAGCGTCTCGATATAATTCTAACAAAACAATTATAAGAATAAAACATAATAAAAGATGGAATTTATACAAGTTTTTATAGAATGTTTTATTAAAATAAAACAAATACATTAGGCTATTAGTTATTTAATCAGGCGGGGAAGCAGAATTTCTGAAGGTGGGGGATCCAAATGTGATGGGTTGGTAGGACTGGAGAAAAATTGTTAATTTTCACATCCTTCCACTCAAAAAAAAAAAAAAAAAAAAAAACAAAAAAAAAACAAAACAACAACAACAAAAAAAACCCACAGAAAAACACCCCACAAAAATATTCTCGAAAAGGAGAGGGGTGGGGTAATTTATTATCCCAGTTCATTCCATTAGCCATATAATATGGAAACTCTTATTAATTGAAGTTCTTTTATATAATGTGCACATTATACATAATTTTCAAAAGGAACTTATTGTACACATTACATCTTTTACGTTTTAGTTATTTTTATATTAAGATGATATTATTATTTTATTATGTTTTTGTATAAGATTACAGCGTGTGTCACATTTAAATATTGCACATTATTGATAAATTATTCAAATGGATGCATTACAGTGATGTTCAGAACAAAATAAATACTAGAATACATGCGTTATTAATACAATGCATCATTGTCATGAGCTGATACAGCCAGTACGGGGCCCACGTGACTGTCATTTGGGCCTTCAATAAGTAACCTAATAAGGCCCATATGAAAACACCAATTTAACAAAATAATATTATGATATAAAAAGTAAAATAATGTTTAGTTAAACTGACAAAAGAATGTGGTCCTTACAGAACAAATTTGGTATTTTATAGGTCTACCGAGATACAAATAGTTTACTACAATGATAGAATGTTTAATGACACCCCACCACCAGACTTCGCGTAAAAAATTATAAATATAGGCTATTGGGGGTACTACATAATGCATGGAGGTATTGTGATTATTTGGAGTTTGTTGAGTAACCGGGTGCATTCTCAATACAGACATACTATACTTTGAGCAGCTGTCACGAGAATGACACGATTCTTGATCTCAGTCAGTGTTTCACAACAAGTTAGTCATGAAATCGATGATCATGTATACGCGTAATGTCTATGCGGTGGAGTACGTCGTGTGCGGTGCATAGTGTTTTTTCGCACCACATATGGCTCAGCAAAGTGTTTCTGTGTAGTGAGACTAAGTTAGACAATTTAACATGAATTTTAATAGCAAAGTGTTTCCGTGTAGTGAGACCAAGTTAGACAATTTAACATGGGTTTTAATAGCAAAGTGTTTCTGTGTAGTGAGACTGAGTTAGACAATTTAACATGGGTTTTAATAGCAAAGTGTTTCTGTGTAGTGAGACCGAGTTAGACAATTTAACATGGGTTTTAATAGCAAAGTGTTTCTGTGTAGTGAGACTGAGTTAGACAATTTAACATGGGTTTTAATAGCAAAGTGTTTCTGTGTAGTGAGACCGAGTTAGACAATTTAACATGGGTTTTAATAGCAAAGTGTTTCTGTGTAGTGAGACTGAGTTAGACAATTTAACATGGG
>JAULBS010031142.1:0-10299 GCA_032355785.1 Symmetromphalus regularis
CACAACCCTATCAGCTGCATGACGTTCTACTGTAAAACAATAACAGCAACAGATTTAACACAACCCTATCAGCTGCAGGACGTTCTACTGTAAAACAATAATAGCAACAGATTTAACACAACCCTATCAGCTGCACAATGTTCTACTATAAAATAACAGCAACAGATTTAACACAACCCTATCAGCTGCACAATGTTCTACAATAAAATAACAGCAACAGATTTAACACAACCCTATCAGCTGCACAATGTTCTACTATAAAATAACAACAATAGATTTAACACAACCCTATCAGTTACATGATTTTTTTAGTATAAAACAATAACAGCAACAGATTTAACACAACCCTATCACCTGCATGACATTCTACTGCAAAATAATAACAGCAATAGATTTAACACAACCATATCAGCTGAATGACGTTCTACTGTAAAACAGCATCAGATTTAACACAACCCTATGAGGTGCACGGCAGCAAATGGAAGTAACAAACTGATGTAATACTGTTTAAAATTGTTTATAAATTATTTTTAAAAACATATTTAGTGAGAAAGCTACCATGAGTATAAATGTAGCTGGGGAATACCCACTATATTGTGTTTGACAGTCAGTGTGTTACACAAAAATCCTCACAAAACAATGAGGTGAATACCTGACTTGTAAAAAAAGTCACTAAAATATTACAGCTATGTCTCAACACAATTTGTAAAATGTCAAAATAAAATTATGAATAACATAATAACATACCTTTCAGCAAGAAGGGATAGAACTCTCATGATTATGGTTTGTGAGAGTAAAACCTGAGTTGCCACGGTGGTTCTACGAAGAGCAATAAGACGATCGCCACTGGTTTTTACGTTTAACACCTGCTCTCCCAAAATCTTTTGTTTATTCTCAAACCGACTAGCTCGTGTATGGCCACCTAAACAAAAAATGGCATAATTACTTTTGAAATAAAAACCTTTAAAGATTAAGTGGATCAGTATTTTGAGAAGGTAGAAGTATTTACAATTAAAAAGTAAAACAATAAAAAATAACCCCAAAACCAATCAATGAAAGTTCAACAGTAATTGTGCATAAAATATTTAAGTTATTTTTAAAATACATGTCAATATCAAGTAAACAATAATTTAGAAAACTAAATCTAAAACAAAAACATTTTAGCCTTTTAATTTGATAATTTTAAGGACTGAGAAGGTGTAAATAATATATTACACCATATTTTAAAAACACATTTAGAATGCAACATGCATTTTGGCTGAAATGAGATAAAAAGGTTTATTTACATTTTGCCACTAACTATGTTAGAATCAATCATATTTACAAGACAGAATTTAAACAAAAACAAAACAAAACAACAATATTTAGGAATCTATAAATTATACAATCATGTATATTATGTCAAATACTCTGTCCCTAAAAGCCATATTGAATTTTTTTTTTTAAATGTCTGCTTCAATCCATATAGTCTATAATTCTCTTAAGACTTTAATTCTCTTAAATTACTTTAAAAATATGTTATTTGAAAAATAAAATAAAAAGTAGTTTTGACTGACTGAATATTGGTTTAGCAACACCCCAGCACAGAACATAACATCGTCTATTGGGGATAAAAATGATGGCTACATAAGTATCCTCAAAAAAATATTTTGATCAAACTCTTTAGCGAACAGTCCTTACTTGGTGATTCTTTAGTAGCGTATCCTGCATAGCTCGCCATCAGTTTGGCGCCAAGAGGATCAGACTCTTGGAATCTCACAGGATCTGGTAGTGTTGTCTTGTCAGTGAGGCCAAGTCTTGGTAGTAGTTTCTGGTAGTTCTCAGCACTGATGTTCACCTGAGTATCCTCTGATAGAAATGATAGCCCATCTGTTCATTTAAAACAGAACAAACAAGGTTACAATGTCATACTACCAAATACTATCTTCAGTTGGCTATTTCCTCATAAGGTGATAAAAAAATGATGCTTGGTTCCTGTTATGCAACCCTACTTCTAGATCTGTTTCAAGGTTTAATATTTTAGATTTGAATTAAAATTAAATTCCAGGAAAAATAAAATACTTTGAAATACGATCATCTTGAATGTTTTTCATGAAATACTGAAGAAAAAAACTTTTTAAAACTTTAAACAATATGTTATTTTTGGCCAATCTGCCCCATTTTAAATAATTTTGTGAGGTGTGGAGGACATGTAAAATTAAACATTTTATTCTGCTAATCCCAACTCATAGCTATCAACATCTGAATTTTTCAATCTGTAAGATTACTATATAAATCCCTTTTATGGATATCCATAAAAACAAAAATTCTACTTCAATTTAGGCACTTCCATTTTAGGTTATGCAAACAAATGTTCCAATAAAATATAATTATATAAAAAAAAAGTCTTAGTTTTAAAAGGAAGAAATGGAATTTTCTAATTAGGACATTGACACAAATAAAACAATCTCAAATAAAACAATCTGTGATAGTTGGCAGCTACAGTAATACTGTATGGCAATTTTATATGATAATGTCTGACAGTTGGCAATATGGTAATTTTATATGATAATTTCTGACAGTTGACAGATACGGTAATTTTATATGATCATTTCTAAGTTGGCAGTAGATTTTATAAGGTAATTTCTAACAGTTGGCAATAGATTTTATATAATTTCTGACAGTTGGCATGTACGATAATTTTATATGATAATTTCTGACAGTTGGCAGCTATGGTAATTTTATATGATAATTTCTGACAGTTGGTAGAATGGTAATTTTATATGATAACTTCTGACAGTTGGCAGTATATTTTACATAATTTCTAACAGTTGGCAGCTATGGTAATTTTATATAATTTCTGACAGTTGGCAGCTATGATAATTTTATATAATTTCTGACAGTTGGCAGTATATTTTACATGATAATTTCTGACAGTTGGCAGCTATGGTAATTTTATATGATAATTTCTAACAGTTGGTAGCTATGGTAATTTTATATGATAATTTCTGACAGTTGGCAGTATATTTTACATGATAATTTCTGACAGTTTATATGATAATTTCTAACAGTTGGTAGCTATGGTAATTTTATATGATAATTTCTAACAGTTGACAGCTATGGTAATTTTATATAATTTCTGACAGTTGGCAATATGGTAATTTTATATAATTTCTGACAGTTGGCAGTATATTTTATATGATAATTTCTAACAGTTGGTAGCTATGGTAATTTTATATAATAATTTCTAACAGTTGACAGCTATGGTAATTTTATATAATTTCTGACAGTTGGCAGTATGGAGATTTTATATAATTTCTGAAAGTTGTCAGCTATGGTAATTTTATATAATTTCTGAAAGTTGTCAGCTATGGTAATTTTATATAATTTCTGGAACAGTCCTAACTGACCATCTGCTCCTCTGTCTAAAACTCCAAGAAGATCTGGAGCCGAGGACCGAGCCATTAATCTCTTTGACCCATCACTGTGATCATCATCTCTGTGCTCTCTGTTGTACTGCAGCAGGTACGCATCTCGACAGATGGGACAGAGGAAGTACAGTGTAACACCATACCCACACATTCCACCTGGCCAGCCATTCTCGTAAACACCATTACTACGATATGCATGACCCTCACAGTTACCTGAAACATAGCACAATATAAATAGAAATTGTGTTGCTATATATGCCTACAAGAGACCAACATGAAATTAAACATGAACAATACAATGTAAAGACCAATAAAAATATCGGACTCATCACAAGTATGTTTTTTTAATATGTTAAATATCAACCAAGGTTTTAATAATCTAACTGCCAAATCTGTGGAAATTTGCTTAGTTGCTTAAAACAATCTGTGATAGTTGGCAGATACAGTAATGATAATTTCTAACAGTTTGCAACTATGGTAATTTTATATGATAATTTCTGACAGCTGGCAGTATGGTAATTTTATATGATAATTTCTGACAGTTGGCAGCTATGGTAATTTTATATGATAATTTCTGACAGTTGGCAGCTATGGTAATTTTATATGATAATTTCTGATAGCTGGCAGTATGGTAATTTTATATGATAATTTCTGACAGTATTATCTCACATCCACATCCTGGGTGGAATTCCTTCATATGTCTATTCAGGGTTGACGTTTCTGTTCCACACAGCTCACAGGTAACCAGGTTGGTTGATTCTTCAGACTAGATAAAAATATATATATACATAATTATATAATCAAGTCAGTCATAAAGAAGAAAAAAACAAAAACAAGTTATGATTACGCTTGAAAGCAGATCCATTATTTGTTTTAATTGTCTGGTTGTATTTGTGTCTGTTCTGCCTGTTAACAAAAAAGATAACTTGTTGCTAACTGAAAAGAGTAGCTAATGTGATGCAGGGGTTTCGTTACATGGAATATACCTACCATCGGCTGGCATCGATAGTAATATCTGCCATCTGTTTATTTAGTCAGCCATCCAAAATTAAAAGTCATGCCATCAACTTGAACATATATACAACAACATTTTCGAAGTACATGTATCCTTCAAATCTTAGGTACCATCCCTTCCTATAAGTGGAATCAGCTCTACTGATTCTCTCCATCCCTTTCCTGCATACTGGGGAGACCACTGTGATGGTATCACAAATACCAATGATTAACCAATGAGCTGAGGTGTTGTTAGCACAAATACCAGTGATTAACCAATGAGCTGAGGTGTTGTTAGCACAAATACCAATGATTAACCAATGAGCTGAGGTGTTGTTAGCACAAATACCAATGATTAACCAATGAGCTGGGATGTTGTTAACACAAATACCAATGATTAACCAATGAGCTGGGGTGTTGTTAGCACAAATACCAATGATTAACCAATGAGCTAGGGTGTTGTTAAACAAACAATCCTTTTCTCTTGTATTTGTGTGATATTACTCTTGATGATATTACATTGCTGGCAAGCCTATGTTAAGTAACTTTAAAGGATTTATTAACACTTACTTGTGTGGTGGCAACATCTGTGTAACTAGTAGTTTGTGGAACAAACGAGAACACATCCTCCAGTCCATCCTCACAGTAATACAATTCATCCTGCATCTCATCTGCCAGATCATAAAGAGGTCGCGCTTCATCTATTTCTTGTCGACGCTCACGTCTGTCACGACGTTCTCGATTTGCTAATAACAGAGTATAAAATCTGCATGAATTTATGTATGGTGTAACAAGAAACTTGGCCAACCCTATGGAGTACCTTAGACTTAATCTCAAAGTGATTGTGTCAGATTTGAAATCATATTAGCCTTCAGTATGTTGCCACTTGTAGCATTATGTCTCTCTGGAATAACAATTCTGAATTTATCTAGAACCTGAGACATTCAGATGCTTTTAGTGACAATACTGATGTCTGAGGTCAGTGTTGTAAGTTAAAGTTGGCACGGATTGAATGTAGTAATCCATGGTAGTATTCTTATCAAGTCCGTGCTGAGCTATTTTCATTTAAAAAAATTGTCTCTAGATGTAATAGAAAATAGTTTGAGAATTACAAAGTACAAAAAAAAGCTTAGCAACAGAAACATTTGTCCACAAGTATTTCAACAAATGTCAAAATATATGAAATGTAACAAACCCGGTGTACAGAATCTTCTGATGTCAATATGCCTGCTGCGTGCCAGACGGCGTGGACGGCGAACAACTGGAGATACTCGACCAATTCTTGGCAAGTCAAAGGGTTCATCTGATGATGAATCACTTAGTGCTGGTATTTCATCTTCTCGGCTACAATACAGAACCACATGACTTAGAATAAATATTTCTCTTTTGAACATCTTTATGAAAAGTCAAATACTTTTCATTTGATTATCTACAGATACCTCAGATTGCTGAGTAATGACAACATCACAGTGATTTTATTAAAATTAAAATAAAAAACCTTTAAATTAAAAGCAAATATTAAGGGTGGGTGTCTGTACAAACAGAGTTACATATGATAATTTCTAGATAACGTAATGAGATGATGGTTGGTTGGTTGTTTGTATTTTTTTCGTGCTTATTTCCAATTAAGGTTCAAGCATGCTGTCCTGGCTACACACCATTAGTTCCTGTGCTGTCTGTCCAGGACAGAGGTTAGTGTTAGTAGGAGACATGAAACCCACTGCTTTTTCGATAAACAGCAAGGGATCTTTTATATGCACTATCCCACAGACAGAATAGCACATACCACGGCCTTTGTTAAACCAGTTGTGGACCACTGGTCGGTGTAAGTGGTATACACCTACCCACTGAGCCTTGCAGAGCACTCACTCTGGGTTAGAGCCAATACTGAGATTAAAAATCCCATGCCTCGACGGAGATTTGATCTCAGTACCTACCAGCCTCGAATCCGATAGCTTAACCACTGCGCCACGGAGGCGAGTTTGAGATGAGTTTGCAAGTTTCACCTGGTTGCTGGAATGGTATCAGCATCATCAGACAAGGAGTTCTCCATGGTACATGGAGCGATGACCAGTTCATCCACTACGTCCAGTGGGTTCTCCAGCATCCATGTCGCAAGAGTGTTGATAGAACGAGCGGTCACTTCTTGTCCATTCACATCTAAGGATAAACATCAAAATGTAATAATAGGACCCATGTTTATAAAACTTTATAGAAGTCTGTATTTAGTCTTAAACATAGTCTCAAGACTTTACCATCAAGGTCAATGTTTTAAAAATGTTTAGTGTTTAAGTATAGTAATGGTCATAGGATTGATCCTTCTCAGTGGACCCATTTGCAGTTTTGACTATTTTTTGTTCCAACCAGTGATCCACAATGATAAGATAAAAAATCAGTGTGCTCTTGAGACATGGTTTAAAAAAAAAAAAAAACAATTGAAGTATAATAAAAAATAAAATTTGATTAGGATCCTAGCCTGCACCAAAACTGCCCACTGCCTCTCATTATTTATATTTTTTTTCCAAAAAATGTCACCACTCACACAGCTCTGTGTCCATCTAAACTGCATATCACTAAGTACTCAACAGAAACTGACATCAATGAAATATTATCCCAGAGTAAATTTCAATTTTTTAAAATAAATATCACTGCAGTGTTGCTAATTAGCAACCATAGAATTAGGAAGTATGTAAAACCTATTCTGTTAGAAGCATGTAATTCTATGGTCATGAATTAATTTTCAAAATATCTCCACAGTTTACAACCACTGAAATTGCCCACAGCAATCGGCAATGCCGTGGAGTTTTTCATTCTCTGCAGTACTTTTTTTGCCGCAGACTAATTTCTTTTCAAGGTGTATTGTTTTCTTATTAAAAATAAAGTAAAGTTTGTTTTACTTAACGATGCCTCTAGAACACATTGATTTATATTTTATCATTGGCCATTAGACGTTTATCATATGGTCATTCTGACATATGTATTTAGAGGTAACCCGCTACTGCCACATAGGCTACTCTTTTCCGATAAGCAGCAAGGGATCTTTTATATGCACCATCCCACAGACAGGACAGCACATACCACGGCCTTTGATGAACCAGTTGTGGACCACTGGTTGGAACGGAAAATAGCCCAAACTGCAAATGGGTCCACTGAGAAGGATCGATCCCACGACCGACCGGTTCACCGGTGGATGCTCTACCATTTGAGCTACATCCCGCTCCCCATTTGTATGTTCAATCTCCGTCTGTAGTGCTTGATTGTGTGGATCTTGTGACAACATAATAATTATAATTTAATTACAACAGTTCTATTTCCTTCTTTTGTGTTATTATTATTTGTATGATAAGACGTGTTTTTTTGAAGTGCAATTTAAGTAAGGTTTTTTAAAACAAAATTCAGTCACGGGCCATTCAAAAGTTGTTCGGGTGAATGAGTTTGTGGGAGGGAGTGCTGATTTTAATGGGTGTATAAAATGCAGCACAAGGAAAATTTTAAAATTATATATATATATACAATGTATCAGGTTGTTTCCATTAAAACAAATTTCAGCTGTTTTTCTCATTTGCCATTTACAGCCCTGTGTATATCAAATACCATTTATAATTACGTAATGCAAAAAGAAATAAATTATTTATTACAGTAGAAACAAGCAAAACCGGATCATCACCGTACCCCAGATAAAGGCCGGTTTGTATGGGATCCGGTTTTTAGGATGCTCACATATTTCTAACAAGAGTTACTTCCCTTAGAATATTTTCAGTCTGAAAAGTTGGTCTATTTCTGATCGAAGAAGGCCTAAAAATCCCTTTCATTTAAATGTATTTGTGAATTTATATTTAAAAAAAAGTTAACAGAAAAAACAACAAAAAAACAGACAGCAAACTGTCTACAGTAATTGCAATTCCAACATTGTAAATATGGCGAAATAACGTACACGTTTAACTCGTGTTGTGTACTATTTTAAAATTTTGGTGATATTGTGACTTGATAATAATTTCTGGGGTCTTTGAGTCACATTTGTTACAATTATTACAATTGTTTTTTAGTGGTTTTTTTTGTTTTGTTTCAAATACCATGTTATTTTTAGTTTATTGTCTATTTGAATAACCGTAAATCTGTCAGTTGGTCAACAGGACTCACTCCAATATCATAACGCAGAGTTATCAAATGATTAGCTAATTACATTTCTAGGTGTGTGAAGAATTCAGACATACGCAAATATAATTCACGCCAATCAATGGCTAATTACTGTGTCACAACAACATCTGGTTTGAGATCTCTACTGTGAGGTAACGCCAAAAGACTGGATCAGGGTATTTCCGGTCATTTGTCAAACTAAACCTTTAACCGACATATGGTTTATTGAAGATAATTAATTAACAAATTCAGGTTTTTGCTAAGAAAATAGGGCCGGTATCCGCAATTGACAGGTTTCAGTTTATTCAGGTTTTTAATACATGTAATACATATACATATATTCGGGACCAAAAAATAAGGCCAGTTTAGACAAGAATCCGGGATAATCAGGGACCGATTTTGCCAGTTTCTTCTGTATATGCTATTATTAAACAAAATGAGTTATCAGAATTGCCATCCATAACATTGATTTAGTACACGCATATAAAATATCATTTGTAAAGATCTAAAACAAAAACAAATTATTTATTGTATGCTACTATAAAACAAGAGGTCATGCAATTGCCTTCCACATTAAATTAAAAAGAATCAGTGAACGTTGACTTGGTCTTTTATCATAAACGACTGCCTTGTTGGCATATTCTTAATTCAGAAAAATCAGTATAATAAAGTACTGGTTAATATGTTTAGAAATCAAATTATTGTGTTTGACCAACTGTACTTCTGTGTGTACATTGTACATTTGTTTCATTGTTGGGATGTTCCAAATTTAGACACATCAGAATGGAAAAGAACTGGACCACTCAATTGTTTTCATTGAAATATTTCGTTTGATCAACTGGTTTTTGTGTGTACCGATTGGTCATCAATAATTAATGGTGCTTATGATTGGTGGTAATGATTCCATTGTGATGACGTCTGGAGAAGTTGTTATGGTAACTATGTCCTTCTATATTCTGACTGGTCTTCAACAGTTAACAACTTCCAATTGGTGGTAGTTATTGTCAGAGATCATATGTTCTGGGAGTAAACGTTTCCAGTAACAATTAATTTTTGATTAAGACTACATTGTATATTATTGTGCATTTATTCCATCAGGACATATATCCATGTGGACTTGGTACACTTTTTGGTGAATATTTGTTGGTACTCTTAGTCATTTGTCATGATGCATCCAGTGGGATATATCTATTTCTTAAACCTCTGTGTAGTCTTTGTTTCCTTCATGCAAACCAGGACATTTGGTTTACGTGTGCTAAAACTTGTCACAGATACTCTGGCTGTGGATGGATTGTTCTTTTTCTTTTTTTATTGTCCCCAGAAACAAAAGCAGAGTTAAGGTTGGGGAGCCTTATATCTCTGCTTTACAACATATACATACATACTAAATATCCATACAAAACATATAATATACAGCGGAAACTGGCAAAACTGGATCGTCATCATACCCTACAAAACGGTCGGTTTTTACGGGATCCACTTTTTAGGACATTCACATTTTTCTAACAACAGTTACTTCCTGTACAATAGTTTGATTCGGAAAGGTTTGTGTATTTCCATTTAAAATAAAAATCCACTCGTACTTGTTTATACATGTAATAGCTTTTTAAAAAAATACAAACAACAAAATTTTGCCTGTGGACGTGATATTTTCTTAAAATGTGAAAATATTTAACAGAGACTGACGTGTTTACTAACTTAGCCTACATGTAGATATGAAATAAAACATAAAATACTTGCATTTCAGATCTATACAGTT
>JAULBS010031153.1:0-10299 GCA_032355785.1 Symmetromphalus regularis
ATGGCTAAATTTTTCATATTCAAGACCCTTTGGATGTTTACTTTCATATGATATAAAGTTTCCATGGATATTTAATGGTTTTGATTTTCATAGTCATGGACCAAATACCATGAAATGCCCCTATTATGCATTGGTTTAACAAGGGATTTCATTGGGTCTAGCTGGCTATCATGACCAATAAGCTTGACCATACTAAATATGAGGTCATTATAATTTTGTAAAAGCTGTTAATGGAGAAAAGGGCCAAAACTACTCATCTAGACACGTATGTGGAATATCTTTTGATTTCAAGATAAATGTGGGATAGCTTCAGAAACCTACACCCCCTTTTGCCCACTAGATACAGGTCACTTTGGGGCATTCAGTAATACAAGTAAGTGCCAAATCCAGACTTACACCCTTTTGGTTCTGAACCAGAGTTAAATGGTGCAAATGCTATATCCATACACTACATCACCCAATCTGACTAAATTTGTATTTAAAGAAGTAGAATGTATCACATGCAAATGATGTTTTATTCAGATAATGGATGATTTTAGCCCATATCGGCATTAACCATTGCTGGACATGATTGCCATGACAACAAAATATTGATAACATGGTTACACTCAAGGTTCGTGCAGGCCAGATCTAGTCATGACCATCCATGAAAAGCTATATACCATAAGTTGCCTACCATGCTCAAGATTTGGCTATTTCATCTGCAAGACAGATTCCAGCACACTACTCTAGCGCAATTTATTAGCACATTGATCTAACTAGTGTTCGGTCCGCAAATAAATTGGTCAAATGGTTATAACATAGGGTGTTCATTGGCATCTGAATGTTATTTGTAAGTCAGAGTTGCACAGTAGTCCATTTTTTCGAAACGCTCCAGGTATTTCCATACACACATGGTATTCATCTTGCAGAAAAAGCCTTCGATTTCTACCTAGGAAAGCGAAAAATTGGTAGACAATACCCGTACGTAGGTGGAAGCTGGATGTGGAAACTGTCCACAAAGGTACAATTTCAGTTCATAAATGTTTTCTTATCCTAGTGGACACATCAAATTAGTGTTTTATCTGTGTGCCAATGAATCACCCTTCACACAACCACATAATTAATTGGTACATAGAGGTGGTTTTTTTTTAACTGACACCACTAGAGCACATTGATCTATTAATCATAGGCTATTTGATGTTAAACATTTTGAAATTTTGATAGTCAAGTGTGAACCAGCCTCTAGTGGGTTCTAAACCACAGTCCTCAGCTTGAGAATCCCATATCCTACCACTGGACCACTGAGGCTCACTCAGTTCATTAGCAGAGGAGAGCCACTTACAATAACAGTGTCAGTAACAATTTCCCACTGATTAAGGACCACTAGCCTAATTGTAAAAGAACCCTAATGTTGGGACTGATCCTAACAACAGCAGATGCAGCAGATTGGGCAACAGCGGTAACAAGCATGATAATGAAGCAATAGTTTCATATACTGATCAAAGGATCCTCCGTGTCTTAACAGTTACACATAATCTGTAATAAGTATATATCAGAGAATTATCCTAGACACACATCCTTATTTATTTAAAAACAATAAATAAAGAGCTACCACTCATGTTGGATTTATTTTAAAGGATACCATCAAATTTTATAATATTGTTAACACATTACAAATAATTTCTTGTTCAATATATCAATGATAGCACATATGTTTCTGGTCACTGTGGTACATCAAAATACATTTTACGTGAAACAGCAAAGGCACATGTTCAAAACAAGTTAGAATTTTATAACAAATTTAAATGCTAATAATTACTGGACACAATAACGACATCAGCCACATTATGATCACCAAGATGGTCATAACCCGTCATGTGAGTGGAAGATGTTGACATCATTATGTTGTTGTTGCGCCCCACAGCATTATGGAAGGACAGCAAGTCAGAATCTTGGCCTAGAAATTTGGCAGCACTCTCACCAGTGTGCCTGTCACTTGTAAACCAGTGAGTCTGATGTGGCTGCTGCAAAGACCAATAAGACTCCATGTTACATATTGGTTGGACACTAGAATCCTGTCTTACATCATTATCCGTATCAATGATGGTGGAATCCACCGGTGTTGCATTGTCTTCTTTTAATTTAGCTACACTGCTCTGCTTTTTCTTTGTAGTCCTTGGTTTTCTATCAGGGATCTGAATTATGGTCATACCATCAACATGCTTCACATCATCTGACCGATTGTACAACCCAGTGAACACAGATAATGCTTCAAGATTGAGACTTTTGATTTCCAAAGGATGGGTAAGCATTAAGTGATTCCGAAAGTCCTTTCCAATGTTTGAACCATATGAACAAAACTTGCAAGGATAGATCTTCAGACCTGCATGTTTTCTAGTCTTAGTGATGTGCTTTCGAACATTTTCATGTGTATTGCATGTGTAAGAGCAATATGGACATTTAAAGGGTTTGGAACCAAGATGAATTCGCATATGTCTGTGAAGATGGGTTCGACTTCCTGCCTTGTAGCTGCAGTGTTCACAATGATAGTTTCTTTCCTGTGTGTGTGTCCGTACATGCCGTACCAAGCGTGTTTTGGTTGCAAAACCATTTCCACAAGTGTCACATAGATATTTTTTCTCTCCAGTATGAGAATAAATATGAACTTGAAGTTCACTCTTTAACACAAACTTCCAAGCACACCCTTTATAAGGACAGCTAAATTTGCGTTCACCATGTCGCTTCATGTGATGCACGACCTGCTTCTCTAGAGGAAACACCATTCCACAAATATCACACATGTGACACTGTCCTTTGTCCTTATTCATGTGCTCTTGCATGTGAGTCTTGAACTGATCAGTCTTTTTAAAATGTTTGCCACAAATTCCACAATTTCTGTCCAGCAGCCCAAAATGACACATAAGATGTCTTCGAAGAGACAAACGAGCCACAAATGCTTTGTCACACAGCTTGCAGGCAAATGGCTTTTCTCCAGTATGCTGACGTAGATGCTCTCGGAGATATTCCTTCTTTAATAGCTTTTCACAAACTATGCAAGCCACTTGTGCATTATTTGGTAGATAATACAATTCACTGAGGTAGGGTCCATATTTTTGAGAAACTTGATCCTTACCTCGCTGTACATCTGCCAAAGATTCCTCACTGTTTAAATGATTGTGCTGATACTGAAAATGAAAATTGCGCCATTTTTCATCCACAAACTGCATGCTGCATTCTGAACATTTGAAAAGTTGCTCTGATGTGCCTTGTGTTACCAACTGCTCCTGATGCATCTTCCCAGAACAGTGAATTCTAAATGCTTTGCGAGACAAGAATATACTGTTACACAATTTACAAGTAAAAACATTTTCTGGGTGCTCCATTTCAACATGGTCACGAAGATCATCAAGAGTCAAGTACTCTGCTATGCACATTTCACATCGGAAAACCTTTTCTGTCAGCAGCATTTTAGTTTCTCTTTCTGTGAGTAAGCTATTTAAACTGGTTTCAGCCTTACCCTTCACAGGTAGTGTAGTCTGCATATTGTCTAACAATTTATTATTTATATAGTCTTCATCCAACTCCTGTTCCTCATCCATCTGCTTTTCACCCTGTCCTTGATCATACTGAACACTTTTACCATTACTAAAACCACCATCCACATCTGTTTCAGCTTTCATACTGCTCTCTGCTGCATCAATAGCAACATCATTTTCTATGATGACATAATTGTCATCTGATGATCTTTTAACATTAAAAGATGGATTTTTTTCTTCATCTTTTTTCCTGACTATGTTGATGTGCTTATTTCCCTTAGAATGCTTTATCAGTGACATTTTACTCTTGTAGAATTTGTTGCATAATTTACAGGAATAAGGCTTTTTGTTTAAATGTACTCGACTGATATGTAGAGCTAATGCTGAAGGCGAGAAAAATGTTTTCCCACAAGTAGGACATTTTGGTTCATTTCTACCTTTGGATTTCACAAATGCTTTAGCTGGAATGCCTTGAGGGTGACGAAAAGACACATGCTTTCTCATTCGCTTCCTCGAATCCATCACTATGCCACAATACTGACATTTTATTTGGCGCTTTTTTTCTTTCACGATGCAAAGTAATTTGCTTTTCCTGTGAAGGTGTTGGTGACTTTCAGAAGCAATGTGTGCTGGGATTGTTTTATGATCAAAGGATGAGTATTTGCAAGACACACACATAATTTGACCTACTATGGCAGAACAGTTTTTGCAATGCAAATCAGATGCAAGATGTCTTTGAAAGTCGATGTCTCTGTTAAAGAAAAACTGACAAATGCCACACTGATATGGACTCAGCCGAAGTAGCAAGCGGTGATATTTCTGTAGCATGCTGATTACTTGTGGATGGTTAATGGCACGATTCCTGTGAAATCTTGTTAAAAGATGTCGAATTATGTCATAAAGTCTTGTAAAACTCTTATTACAAACCAAACATTCATGTTTTTGTGTAATCACAGTCCATAGGTTAGGAAGCCTTTCATCTCCCTGTGATTTTTCATTAGCTTTTTCATCACTTTTGTAAATATCTGTCATCTGTTTTACTTCAAGATCAATGTTACTGGAAACCTCCATATTTTCAAGGAAGTTGGATTCCTTTAATTTGTGGTAACTAGTTCTGTAATGATCTGCCAACTGTGCATCTGTTTTGTAGCTCACACTACAGCAACAACAATGACAACTGTTTGTGCATACTGAAAGATGGTTGTCTGTAGCAGATCTGCAAACAGCACAGTGATAAACATACAGAGGATGGCTTTTGAAGGAATGTTTGCAAACTGAACAGTAGTACAATCGGATAACAAGAGGTTTCACACGTTCACTAGTAAGATCAGGTTTCTTCTCATCAGTATGTTTTGTTGCAAAAGTATTTTCTGAAACCTTATTTGCATCTGTATTTCCATTGTCACATGAAGTTTCTGTGCTATATGATTTTGTTTTACATAAACCCTGATGGCGTGAATAAGCAAATCGATTGCGAAACACCTGAGAACAGATGGTACAAGTATATATCTTTTCAGCTATTTCCTTTTGTTGTTTTGGAAGGTTAGATTTAAGTTTACACATTTCACAATGAACCCAAAAGTCTGTACTGTTTTCAAAGCAAAGTCGGCAATTTTTACATTGCATATTATCATCAACTTTAATGATTTCATTCTCTTTCGCATTATTCTCCTGTTGAGTAATCTGACACTTAAAAACATCATCATCATATTCCTTATTATCACCAGAAAAAGACATATTCACCATAGATGATTTTTCACAATTAGAAGAGACAAATTTATTTGATTTTTCAGTATCGAATAATCCATCTCCAGAAATTGGAATTTGTGAGTACAATGGTTCTTGACATTTCACATTATGTTTGTGTGACTTTTTCCTACAATGATGAGAATAAGAAAAGCGAGAAGGAAGTGAAACACTACATGCAGAGCAATGATATCCCTTTTTACCACCTGGTGCACGACCAGATATTTTCACCTTGTGACTTTGTGTGCTACAGTGATGTGAATACTGAAAGCGATTGTGAAACGACACCTCACAAGCTTGACATTCGTAAACCTTGTCCTGAGCAATTTTATCAGATGTACTTTTAATCTTCCCCGTAGACATTCCTGGCTTCCATTTTCCTCCATGACCCATTCGTGCACTGGAGAAAGATCCTCTCCTCCATCTACTCCCAACACTGTTCTTTCTAGACAATGAATGAACTGGTCCTTCTCCAGGTTTCCATTTTCCTCCAGTATGAGAACTGGGAGGGTAGTGAGAATTATCCTCATCATCAGAGATGTCACCAAAACTCCCATCCAGTGGGAAGTCAACTAAATCTTCATCACTACTAAAATCAAGACTGCTCAGAATTCTGGAAATGGGCAAATCCAGACCCATCTCATCTTCATCAATGGAATGTCTGCCTTGAGCTCCATGTTTACTGCTGTTCTGGGACTTGCTCTGTAGTTCTAGTGATTGAAAGAAATCCTCACAGTTCCCCACACTTGTTTGAGGCATTACTGTATTGGGACTGACTACTCCAGAAACTGGACTCAGGTTTGCATTAATGTATCTTGACAGTGGCGAGTGTATTTCCAGGGATAAAGTCTGCACTGCTGATGAACCTGGTGGATTTCCAGAATTATGACTGTTTGAAGAAGTCTGCTGCATATCACAAGAAATTGCATTGTGTTCAATTGGGCTGATACCTGGTAATGAAACTGACTGGGCTAATGACACAACACTGATGGTTGAATCAGTACATATATTTTCTGTTGGCAAGTTCAGTGCAGATGTTCTACTGGACAGTGTAGCTATCAGACTGTTCACATTATTTTCTTTATTTTCTAGTATTGCTGAACCACCAGAAAAATTATTGCTTGTTGATGGAACTGCAAGGTTGCCAATTTCAGAATTTGAGAAGTCAATGGTATTTGTAATACTTTTCTCAGATGACAAGTAATTTTGATTAGTTTCAGAAAACACTGTGTTTGCCACATTTTGGCCTGCTGTGGAAAATATGTAATTTTGTTGAGCATTTGAAGTGGAAGCAGTTAGGAATTGAGCAGAAACAATCTCTCTCAGACTAGCCAATGTACTGACAGTATTGGTGTGTGACGGTGGAGAGCTTGGACCAGAAAAAGAAATGGTAAGTTCTGAAATGGGGTTTGATGAATCTCTTCCAGTATCTGTTTGTTGGGAAAGTTCTCTGCCATTCTTTTGCACTGTGGTGTGTTGCTTCTTGGACTGGCATTGACTTTTCTTATGGACAATATAGTTCAAGAGTCCTATTATTGTTTGATTGCATGCCAGACATAGATGAACATCATCATCATCCATCTCTGAAAGATAGAACATAACCATTTAAAACAATATGAACGGTATTAGTAGTCATAGTAGAATGTATATAAAACAAACATAAATAAACATAGTGTATCTCAACTTTTGACATCATAAATCTAAATTGATAAATATTATATTATTAATTTTGGGAAAACCTACCCAGCCACAAACAGATTATTAATATCATTTCAAAAAGACTGGATTACCTATGATGTCATTCTTGCACTTTAGGTTTTATATATATAAAACCTAAAGTGCAAGAATGACAACATAGGTAATATATATATATATAATATATATGTGTATTAACAAAGTTACATGTATACAGTGCAGAGTTCACTTTTTGTGCCCCATAACAGTTAAGCCAGGATATCTACTAAGAACGACAAAATAAATAAATAAATGTTTACTAATGTTATCAAGTGGCCTTTTATCATTACTTTACATATATCAGAAAGGAAGTAAAAAGTTGTATTTATTGTTAAAATGCTGGCTCAAAATATCTGGTGAAATCCACCATGACAAAAGATGAGAGTTGTCTTTTCGTGCTTTCTACGAAAACCAGTGTAAGCCAAGCCAGTAACATTAAGGGTTGTTCAGGACTTTTGAATAACTTGTTTTTTTTGTTTCTGTCTTTTTCCTTTAAATTTAACATTGTTAAAGAATTGTCATCAAAATTGAACGAGATAATAACATCAGTGTTAAATGAAATACCATTAATGTTTCAACTATTAACACTACAACACAGAAACGACCTAATAATAATGCGTCAGTTTATTGTTAATTGGGTTGGTCTCACAAACAGTAGTGACAAAAAATATATATTGCCAATAATAATAATAATAATAAACAAAAAAAAAACACAACATTCATTATTATTATTAGAATTGTGTACATCTAACCCATTCATTTTATCTTCAAAGTTCGAATAACATTAGAAGACATTTTATTCATTTTACCCCAATTTGTTGTAACAGAAATTATTTTTTCAGAATTGGCCTCAAAGTAGTAATGAAGGTCAAGAACACAGACGAACTGCACAGGGAATTAATTGGATAACTTTTTTTCAAAAGCTGATTTATGGGATTAGTGAAAATTGGTAAATTTTCAAGGCTATAATTCATCATGGTATTATTTAGATGTCTATAGCACATTTTAAAATTTGGAGTACAGTGTTACTTGGTTAACGTTATAATGAATCTATATTACATTTTAATATGTCATATCATAATAGAGGCCACTAAAACAATTGTATTTGATTCTTAGTACATTTTAATTGTATTTTCCTTTCACAAAACCTCTTTTTAAATAAAAGTTAATAAAACAATAAATAACAAAACATCAAAGAATTTGAAAAAGGTACTACATGTATGAAATGGGGTAAAACTTTCAACCTTAACAACTTCCCCACTGCCGCAGTTCAGAAAAATCTGTCGTGCACCTGGAATTTGACATTAAACCTAGCGGAAAAAATTAAGTCTCCTAAGCATTAAAATCTAGTGCTAACATATTACCACTCATATCCAAATGGACAACAATGCTATATGTAATTGTACACTGCATTTATATACAACTGTTTTTTTGGTAATCGACTTAAAATTACTGAATTAGTCACCAAATCCGATAAAAGGTTACACACTGTAATACATTCAACAATACCAATATTATTGTCAGCAATATTTTATTTTATTTATGTTCAGATATTAAAGTGGTTGTTATAATTAGCATTGGCTCACCAGTATATTATGCTGTTACATTCATAATATTTCCATGATTAGATATAAACATAAACATTAATAAAAATAGTTCACATCAACGTTCGAAACCAGTGCGCATGCTCCAAATACAAGCATCCGGGAAAGACTTTTTTTTTTTTAAATCTTATTTTCTTAAAGTGACGTTGTCACATTTATATTATTCTTATCAATTTTTACACAAAGAGACTAGTTATCCAGGAAATTCCGAAAAAAAATCGGAATTAATACTAAAATTAATAATTATGTAAAAAAAAAATATTCTCTTTTCCACCATTTTCTACTACATAGGCCTAGTAGTCAGAGAGCAAGTGTCATGAAAAAAATGGTCCCGTGGGAATTTGGTGATGAAAGCAAAACCACGTATTTAAATATCATGGGTCTACCATATCATACACACAAAAAATTAAAACATTGATTGCACTCTTAAGAACTTCCTCTGATGCGGGGGGGATGCTCCCCCCCCCCCCCCCTCGAGATTCCATTTGTAATATTTAGTGAGATAAACCTAATATCAGTCCACAATTGTTCATTTTATGTAATTAACTTTAGGCCATACGCTGAGCTTGAAGAAAACGTCTCTAAACGAAGTTTCATTCCACCTATCGGGGCACTAAAAAAATCAGTTTCATGTGTAGTTATTACTATATTAATCATATCCAAAACTTTCCAAATTTTAATCCTGCAGTTTTCTTTTAATTAAACATCAAAAATGGGATCTATATACAGATGCCACGCCACTATCAACAAAGCGCATGGACATAAAAGTATTCTATTAATTTTTTTTACACTTTCTGTCAAATTATTGTGCCAAATATTCATTTTATGTTGATCAGAATATAAAGTGTTCTTTTTTATCAACATTAGCAGGTTTAATTTTACTGAATTCACTGGTAATTAACGAGAATCGAATTTGTTTTTCCAACGGTCAAGCTATAAATAACAATGTAAATAAGTCGCTATTTATAGAATACATATGCTCTACTGTGAACATTTTTTAGTGCCCCGATAGGTAAAACAAAACTTCACGTTTTTTTCAGCTCAGCGTACGGCCTACTTTGTAATGTGTAATTAAAGGTTTGTAAGGTCGAGAAATCCATTTGTGACATTTATTTAAACCTAACGTGCACCATTTAAGAGGTACCATTTAGTATATATATGTTTAATTAAATGTAAAACATCACTTTTTTCTACAAGTGTCATGAAAAAAATGTCGAATGGGAATTTGTTGATGAAAGCAAACCACCTAGTCGTTATCTTATGTATGCCTTATGGAACACAATAAAAACTATGATGTCACCGAGAAATGTCTCTGATGGGCTGCATAGCGCCATTTTGAATATTTAATGACGCGAACCTACTATCAGTTTAAAACTTACTTTTATATAAATAAACTTTATTTAAATTTAAAGTTTAATTATAGATTTTTGAGGTCGAGAAATCCATTTGTGACATGTATTTGTAAACACCCATAATGTATCAGTTTAATTTTATAAATAAACTTTGTAATACATTTAAAGTTTAATTATAGATTTTTGAGGTCGAGAAATCCATTTGTGACATGTATTTGTAAACACCCATAATGTATCAGTTTAATTTTATAAATAAACTTTGTAATACATTTAAAGTTTAATTATAGATTTTTGAGGTCGAGAAATCCATTTGTGACATGTATTTGTAAACACCCATAATGTATC
>JAULBS010031164.1:0-10299 GCA_032355785.1 Symmetromphalus regularis
CACCTACACTTTTCAGTTACAAGTGTAGGAATATCTTACAGTATGTATTTAACACTACTTATTACATACAGACATTACATTTACATACTTAACAGTATATTACTAATTTTCTGGTGATTTTGCTGTTTCTTTCATATATAAAGTATTGTCATTATACTTCCATCAATTGTTGCTGTCAAATAAGCCTGTGTTTTATTCATGAGAACAACAAACTTGTATTGTAAGTGGTTTGAATTATGGAAAGTACACACACACAAGCATTCTGCTTGACGGTTTCAGAACTCATGAGAAATTGGCTGTCAAAGAGAACATGTTAATTGGTATTTATTTTCTTTGGTGGATGTTTGCTTGAGCGACTCGACACAATAAACAGGCCTTTAGTGTCCACATATTGAAATATTTATCACGATGTTATGTGACACTAAATATTCAACATTTTCATTACATTGGCAACCACTTAAATTGCTCATGACTGTCGGCAGTGTTGTGAAGATTGCCGCAGAGTCTTTCATTCTCCACAGCACTTTTTTTGGCTGCAGACTAAATATTTTTTTAAAGGTGTCTGATGTATTTTTTTCTTATTGTTAAAAATAAAATATTCTTTATGCTGTGTAAAATGCCATGGACGCTATCTCTCCACAGCATTTATTTTGCTGTGGACATTTTCTTAATTGCTGGGGTTGCATTGGTTGGTGAGAACAGATATCAAGGTTTGAAATGGCTAATGTTGTGGCATTCCATACCACATATATGGCATCTTTCTTATGCTACCGTAAAACCAGCTGTATTATTGGTTTGCAGTAGTATTGTACTACCATCGTAAAAAAATATTATCCCAGTGGGTACTCATAACTGGGAAATATTTATATACATTATAATTTTGTAAAAGTGCAAATGACATCACTAAAACTATAAAAAGTACAATTTAACAATCTCCATAAGATTATAGCAGGCACATAATCGAATCCACTTTAAACTCAGTGCTTTGAGTCTAGATGTGTTAGCACCCCCCCCAATATCTCTGTTAGCCCCCCCCCCAATGTTCTCTTGCTTCTGCCATGCCTGTATATGATAGCATTTCTCTAAACTGTTGCACAATTAAAAAGTTTAAAGAATAGAATGATTAAAATTGTCTGAGGTAATAAATAGAATACCAGACTTGTTACATCTATTATTAAATGTATGTCCCTTGTGAAATAATTTGATAATAAATGGTAACTCTTTTAATATCCTCTATTTATTTACATTTTCTTGAAATTGCCACTGTAGTGTCTTAGCAAAATTATTTAGCAATGGTAATTAAGTTCCATTGTAAATTTGTCAGAATTTCAAGGATTGTTTCTGTACAGTGTCTTTCATTTTAATTTTAATTTTTTAATTTCTACCCAAACGTTATTACTAGTAGTTGATCTTAAATGTTTATATTTTTATTCTTTTATTCAGTTATTGTTAGGACCTATTTGTAGATAGCATCATGTTTCATTATAAATTTGAAGTAGTAATATTTCATTTTACATAAAAGTTGGTCACCCCTGAATGTAAAAAAGATAAAGAACAAAAACAACAAATCGAAGCCATGTTTTTAAAAAAAATTCATTGATGTTTCTGGTTTCAGAATGTGGTCAATTTGTTGATTTTCTCACTATCTTAAAAGGATTATCATTATTGTTTTTACAGTTGAAAGTACGGAAGAAGAACCGGGATTTTATGAAAAGCTTTTAACAAACTTTGTGAACAGACTGCAGGTAAACATTTACTTATATGAAAATATTCTACAAACATTGTACATTGTCATTGTGACTCCTTTGTAAAATTGATCAATAATTTTCTCATGATAAGAAAGAATAAATATATAATTATGCTATCATAAGATTGTGGATCATTTCCATCAATGATCTATTTTTTTCAGACAGAGGAACATACTAACAGTGGAAGATCTGGGGCCCTTAGGGCCTGCACCCCCCTATATTTTGTAATTTAAATAACTAACAAAAATTATTATTATTATTTTTTTAATGTTAAAGAATCTGAGGAATCAGCATCATATCATTGGAGCCCCCCTATATGGATTTTCTGGAACCGTCACTGACTAACATACTTTTTGTTTTGTAATATTATGTAAACTAAATGATTTTACATTGTAAATTATTGTTGACCATGCACTGTGCTATTTTGACAATAGAGAGTGCCTATCCCAAACCCAGGCAATGTATCCTCTGGTTCCACTTCTAGTATCAGGGGCGTTGGAATGAAATTCATATTGGGGACTCCTCCCATTTCTGAACATCAGAATTTGCCGGTGAATAATTCAACGATTAATAAGAAACATATTTACGAGAATTATTGGGGGGGCTACAGCCCCCCCCACCCTCCCAGCTCCAATACCCCTGAGTATAATCCACCTATATCAAAAGGAGACTGATATAATGATATCTAACTATAATAAATATTAGTAAAACTGATGATATCAAAACATTTTAAAGTTTTAAAACACATGCCTCCTCCAATTAATATATTTATTATTTCAATATAAATTTTAATAAAATGTCTTTGATTACCATCAAATAATATAGCTTACATGTCCATACTGATAAAGAGATATTGATAAAGAGATATTAATAAAGAGATGTTGGTAAAGAGATATTGATAAAGGAATAGAGGCAGTTGCTGACAAAGCCACTACTGCATTTCATGTTGCCAATAAAGCCAACTTGATGGAGAATTATCAACACATGGGTGTTTTAACAGTTGTCTTCATCCCTTTATCAGAAAATACACTCAAGCTCTGTTATTTACACTAAAGCTATAATATTTGATTATATACTGAAGAGCAAAAGAAACTCAAATATTTGTTCAGATCCAGTTTAACCAAATTAGACAAAAAATTCATTCATGATAAAACTAATGCTGTGCACGTTTTACACTTCTCTGCACATGCCTCCAGTAAGCCAAACAGCCAACATCAAAATATGGTTAACTTTTATTCAATCAAACATTACAAATTAAATTTGTGTTTCTTTAGCTGTTGAGTATAATTTGTGGAGAAACCTTTTTCATGTTGAAATTTTTGAAAGTTTTAATTTATAAGAGTTAGTGGGTGTTTAAAACTTAATGATTTTTATAATTTTAATGATATTGATTTAGGGTTTAACATGATTTATTATAAATGATGCAAACAAACTATAACATTGTGATATAACTTGGAAATCTTTTCTTTTTTAACCATTTTATCCTTCATTATAGATGTATATTGTACTTATTTCTACATATAATGTATTTTCTTCTTTCAGTTGTCCATTCGCAATATTCACATTCGATATGAAGACACTATTACCAATGTTGACCACCCATTCTCCTGTGGTATAATGCTGAAACAGATTGCTATCCACTCAACAGATGCAAAATGGAATCCATTGAAGGGAGAGTCAACATCAAATTTTATGCACAAGGTGAAAAATGTTATTCATAAGAGATTAGGAAATACTGATAAATGTGAAAAGGAAAGGATTGTTTGTTTAACGACACCCCAGCACATTGTTTATTCAGTGACTATTTAGTGTCTGATATATGGTATTTTGTGACTCATGGTCTTTAGAGGAAACCAACTCCTGCCACATAGGCTACTCTTTCCGATTATCAGCAAGGGATCTTTTATATGCACTTTCCCTATGATAGGACAACACATACCACGGCCTTTGATAAACCAGTTGTGGATCAGTGGTTGGTGAAAGTGGCTTACACCTACCCAATGAGTTGTGCAGAGCACTCACTCTAATTTGGAGCTGATATCGAATTAAAGTTTAACATTCAGTAATATTTTATCCTTTTTATAAATTAAAAATTAATTTCATTGGTGTGGGGAGCATGTGTTTTTCTGAGGTGTATAAATTTAAACTAAAACAAAATTATATAATACTTTCACTACAGCTTCTGCGTCTGGAGAACCTTGCTGTGTACTGGAATCCGTATATTCCCGAACAGCATCTTGTGAAGACCAGACTCAACAGTGACAGTTGGAGGGTAAGTTAGACACCAGATTGAACGTGCTACAAGATAAGTAAAGAAATTTTGTGTGTGTGTGTGTGTGTGTGTGTGTGTGTGTGTGTGTGTGTGTGTGTGTGTGTGTGTGTGCTAATTGTAAAGTACAAAAGGAATGGGCAATTTATTTTTAAATTTTAAAAGTAATTCTTTGTAATGACAACTATTTAAAAAACATAAAAGCTTTTTTTTTATTCGTTCTATCAAAGATAATTGAATCCAAGGCTATCCCTGATAGAATAGTTATTGTTGGTTTTCTTCATCATACAAACACTAAATGAGGAAAAAATAATTTCTTATTATTGTAACATTTTTCTAATTATTTTTTAATTGCTAATTTCATGTATTGTATATTCCCTAATTAATGCCTCCTCCCTAATTAATGCCCCCAGCTATTTTGTAAAATAAAAATGACTTACCCCAGCATAAATCCATGATCGTGCTGTAATATCCAAAGTATGTAATGAATGCACCCACTAGTAATGATAAATCTGTATTGCACAAAATATTTAAAAGTAAAAACACGATTTCAAACTATCGTGAACACAATAAACTTTAAAGCCCCCAGGGACATTAAATAGAGAATATATGGTATGTTTTAGAACCTAGATTTTTGTTTTAAAAATTTTGAAACTAATTTTTTAACAGCATTTATCATACATGCTTTAGAACAAGGCATTAAATTAAAAGGCATTTCTGATTTTTTTTTTAATGGCGATGATTATGGAATTTTTTAACTTAGACATTAATTTTAAATCATTTTGAAAAATTTTTTAACAACAAAGGTTATGGACTTAACTATTTTATTTTAAAAGATTTAAATAGCATTTAGAATTAGATTTTTTAATAGCAAGGACTATGCATTGTTTAGAACTTATTATTGTTTTGTATTTCATGATATTGTTTCTTCACAAATTCAAGAATTTATAAATATTTTCATGTTTCAGAATCTTTTACGGATGTCTATTGATTCTCACAGCATACTGCAAGAAGAGTTTGATTTTAGTAAGTTAAATGTATTTATTAAACCAAAATGTAAAATAAGAAACAGATATGTTAGCATGTAGCATTATCAAAACAGATATTGATAATGCCAAAAACGTTTTAGATTACCCATTTTATTTTGAATAACTCATTTACAAAATATCCTATTTTAACATTAAACTAAAAGCTTGTAAATGATGACATAATTTTATTGCATTTGAAATATGGATTGTGTAAAACCTCATTCGCATGAATGATAGGCGATGAAATGATTATTTGCATAATTTTGAGCAATAAAGGAATGAAATGATCATTTGCATAATTATGAGCAATGAGGGAATGAAATGATTATTTGCATAATTTTGAGTAATGAATGAATGAAATGATCATTTGCACTATTTTGACAGGTCTTCATTTGGTTTTACGCATCATTTTTAATGTTTGGTTGGTCGATAATATGTTACTGCCTAGATATTTATCTCTGCACAATGTCATTGTAATGAACACTATGTATTTTACTGCTGCTTTCCACTGAACTTAAAACAAAACTTTCAACATCAGTTGCTATTAATGCAAAATTTACTCTGTACAGGAACATGAAAAAAATAAATCTTACTAATTTTAGTCCAATTTTTGTGATCTTTTTTTATATATTTTTACCACAGACATTAAGAACAAGCATGAAGAATGTGGGATCATTTTGATATCTCTGTGTTTTCATATGGATAAGATAAAAAAAAAAATGTATTATTATAAGTATAAGTAAGACAATGATTTCAGGACCCCTCAACCCTGGCATTGCCAGTATATTCTGAAAAAAATAAAAGATTTGAAAAAAAATGATAAAGAAATTCTAATGATGCAATCAAGGGTTTTTGATAATAATTGTATATTTACTGTTTTAAAATCTCTCTGAATTAGTCTGTAATGCAACCTATCTACAAAACATAGTATCTTATTTTGTTTAGGGAGCAGGATATAGCTCAAATGGTAGCGTATTTGCCTGTGAATCAGTCGGTCGTTGGATCGGTCATTCTCATTGGACCCATTTGCTGTTTGTGCTATTTTCTGTTCCAACCAGTGATCCACAACTGGTTCCTCAAAGGCCATGGTATGTGCTATCCTGTCTGTGGGACAGTGAATACAAATAAAAACCCTGCTGCTTATCGGAAAGAATAGCCTATGTGGTGGCAGCAGGTTTCCTCTAAATAAATATGTCAGAATGGCCATATGATTGACATCCAATAGTGGCTGACAAGATAAAAATCAATGTGCTCTGGAGGCATCGTTAAATAAAACAAACTTTACTTATTTTGTTCAGTTATTGAGCCGGTGACAGCCCAGGCACGTATCATCATCAGCACAGAGAATAACAGCCTTCCCAAGATGTTTGCCGACTTCACACTGGAAGAGATTGAAGTGCTACTTTCTAGACAACAGGTAATATAAAGATAGTCTTCATCCAGCACCGGGTCTTGGATTTTACAATGGAGGGGAGGTGGGCATTCGTTTGGTGTCTGATGCATGTATCCTTGCACATTTATTTTAAATATATTGTAAGTTGCATGTATTTTTAAAATTCTTAAAACACAGGGGCATGCTCCAGCACCTATTGGGTTTGCACATGATATTTATTTGATGTTTTTATCTTACATATCCAAAACTGCAGAATTCTGCAAAAAGACAAAAATAAATAAATTATAATTATTAACAAAAATTGATTGCTAGTTATGTTCTCTGTGCATAAATGCATGTAGTGTCAGCACATCAGTCTAAAGGAGAGGAAGAGGAAGTATATGGTAGCTTCTATGCATGAGCAGTCATCATCGTCAATTTATGACACGTGGTCAGTAGCCTGCAGTGAATATGACATGTAAAAACAGAAGTAAAGATCATTTGTTATCTATAATTAATTTTATGGTTTAAAGCATAGATTTTTTTTTCACTCAAAATTTACTATAAAAGACTTGGTCCCTTAACCCTGCCTTGAACCTCGGCATAATTTTTCATCCAAATCATTTTTTTTGTCATTACAATCTCTGCATATGTTCTTAATGTGCTATACTTTAGTGGAGGTTTCCTTTAATAAAAAGATACGTTATAAATCAATCTTCCTATCTTAGCTGTAATTCTGAAACCATTACAATTCTGAATTAAAGTTTTCTTGAATTTTTAAGCACTGCCAAATAAATTTTAAAAAATTGGGATTACAAATTTCTGAAGCAAGCTTTCATTGTCACTAGGCACAATAAAAATAAAATTTATTAATCTTGTTTTGGCTTTCAGAAAATATGATGTCGGCTACATGCAGTTTGTTTGGATTGGAGATGACATTTTAAATATTGAACACACCTTTAGGGACAGCTTAGTTGATAAAATATTTAAATTTTTAAGACTTGAGGTTTTTATTTTTCTTATTTTATCCTATAAATAACATGATTCTAAATTGGTTGGTAGGAAAATGTAATTTATTTATAATTTTATTTTTATTCCCTTTTGGCTAAAGTGCATACTGGCAGATACATTAATTGAAAAAAAAGTGTAGCCTTCCATGACTTCCAAAACAACTCACGAGAAGACAATGTAATTAAAAAATCATCATACTTGTAATATAGATGTTTGGTTATCAACTTATATGCTGATTATTCAAATTCAAAATGGCTGCCATGTGTAAGTAAGAAACTGAACTGCTTTGGCTTATCAGGAATAAAAACATTTTTTTGTTACAGCTGATACTTATAAATAATTAAATGCATTATAAAGTGGTATATGTTTTAGTGGAAGATCTAGGTTTATTGGTGGGTGAGTGTGTGTTAATTGCTAGATTTATAATATTATTGAAAGAAAGTTCTATAATGTTACCAGGTCATCCTCTAAGGCCTGAAGGGTGTTTTGAGGCCCTTAAACCACCACCTCCTGGATCCATGTATTTATGTGGAATAAATTATATTAAAAAATAAAATGACAAATGGTAATGTAAATGTTGTAAAAATATAATTTAGTAAAATTAATTTATTTATGAATAATTGAAATCAAATTGTGATTTCAGTTTCTCAATCTTCTGGCCTTGAATGAATCATTTCAAATGATGCGTGTTAACCAGCGATACAGGAAATACCACCCCAATGTTCCTCTCAAGGTCAGCCCAAAGTCTTGGTGGTTGTATGCATACACAGCCATTTTGGAAGAGGTCATCCGACCATTTTCATGGGAAAGAATCAAAGAACACAGGTATATAAATTGTATTGAGTTTTTTGTCCTTTCTAATTTAGAGATGTTCATTTGGTTATCCTAAATAAGCATAAATAATGGAATCTCATGAAAGGAAAAGGAAAGGATTGTTTGTTTAACGACTCCCCAACAGCTATTAGATGTCTGACAAATGGTATTCTGTGACTCATGCTCTTTAGAGGAAACCTGCTATTGCCACATATGCTACTCTTTCTGATTAGCAGCAAGGGATCTTTTATATGCACTTTTCCACAAACAGGACACCACATACCACGATCTTTGATAATCCACTTGTGGACCACTGGTCAGTATAAGTGGCTTACACCTACCCACTGAGTCTTGTGGAGCACTCAATCTTGGTTGGAGCCAGTATCGAGATTAAAAATCTCATGTCTTGACTGAGATTTGATCCCAGTACCTACCAGCTGTGAGACCATTGTGCCACCGAGGTTGGTGGAATCTCATATGAATGTTATAGAATCCCAGTAAGAGATTCCCCAAGCTGGAGGTGGGGTGGACAGAAGGGTCTATTGATGTTCATCTGCATTGGATTATATATGTCTTCTGTTTTTCGGTATTGGAAGTTCCAGTTATGTTCATTTGGAAGAAGATCTAGAAAGTTTTGGAATAAATTCCAGAGCTCAAACAAGAACTACCCTAGTCTCAACCAAATTAAAATTTGATAAAAAAACAAAACAAAAACTTTAAATAGAGAGCTAGATAACATTGGGTTTGTCAGCATATTAAGCCATTTTGATATTGTAAGAACAATCGGATATAGATATATTTGATTCATAACATGAGAATCCTACAACATAGCAAAAATACATTTTAGGTGGGGTTTTGGGTTTTTGTTTTGTTTCAAATAATAAGTAATTCAAATAACTAAATATCTAGTATTAGGGCTGGGTATTTATAAGTGTATCTTGTAAAAGATATATTTGTGACATCAGCAATGTGAAAATAAAACTTCCAACATTATTATAATATAGAAGATTACTGACAACATCTAATGGCTTTTTATAGATTGTTAGATACTGTATTCTTTTATTCAAGATTTAAAACATTACTTGAATTTTTACAATAATGTGAATATTGTGTTACTAGAGCGAAGTACAAGAAGTACAAGGATCTGTACAAGAAAAGTCTGGAGAAGTCAGGCAATGAATCAATTCGCAGCACTCTGTGGGAGATGGAGGAGAATCTGGATGTGGCCAATATTCTACTTGCCAGGGAACATGCAAAAGTTCAGGTATGAGGGTTTATTAGTTTTAATATTTTACTTGTTAGGGAACATGCAAAAGTACAGGTGAGACGTTTTATTATTTACAATATTCTACTTGCCAGGGAACATGCAAAAGTATTTATTTAAAGTGGAACATGCAAAAGTACAGGTGAGATATTTTATTAGTTGCAATATTCTACTTGCCAGGGAATATGCAAAAGTACAGGTTAGATGTTTTATTAGTTACATTATTCTACTTGCTAGAGAACATGCAAAAGTACAGGTGAGATTTTATTAGTTGCATTATTCTACTTGCCAGGGAACATGCAAAAGTACAGGTGAGATGTTTTACTAGTTAAGATATTCTACTTGCCAGTGAACATGCAAAAGTACAGGTGAGATGCTTTATTAGTTTCAATATTTTACTTGCCAGGGAACATGCAAAAGTAAATATTTAGAGTGGAACATGCAAAAGTACAGGTTAGATGCTTTATTAGTTACAGTATTCTACTTGCCAGGGACATGCAAAAGTACAGGTGAGATGCTTTATTAGTTTCAATATTCTACTTGCCAGGAACATGCAAAAGTACAGGTTAGATGCTTTATTAGTTACAGTATTATACTTGCCAGGAACATGCAAAAGTACAGGTGAGATGTTTTATTAGTTACAGTATTCTACTTGCCAGGAACATGCAAAAGTACAGGTTAGATGCTTTATTAGTTGCTATATTCTACTTACCAGGAACATGCAAAAGTACAGGTGAGATGCTTTATTAGTTTCAATATTCTACTTGCCAGGAACATGCAAAAGTACAGGTTAG
>JAULBS010031175.1:0-10298 GCA_032355785.1 Symmetromphalus regularis
TAGTGGAAGATGACCTGCTGTTGCTGCTACTACTACTACTACTAGTGACAGAATCGATTGTGTTTTCACTGTTCTAATGTAGTGGAAGATGACCTGCTGTTGCTGCTACTACTACTACTACTAGTGACAGAATCGATTGTGTTTTCACTGTTCTAAGGTAATGGAAGTTGACCTGCTGTTGTGGCTACTACTACTACTACTAGTGACAGAATCAATTGTGTTTTCACTGTTGTAATGTAGTGGAAGATCATCTGCTGTTGCTGCTACTACTACTAGTGACAGAATTGATTGTGTTTTCAATGTTCTAATGTAGTGGAAGATGACCTGCTGTTGCTGCTACTACTACTACTACTACAACTAGTGACAGAATCAATTGTGTTTTCACTGTTCTAATGTAGTGGAAGATGACCTGCTGTTGCTGCTACTGCTACTAGTGACAGAATCGATTGTGTTTTCACTGTTCTAATGCAGTGGAAGATGACCTGCTGTTGCTGCTACTACTACTACTACTAGTGAGAGAATCGATTGTGTTTTCACAGTTCTAATGTAGTGGAAGATGAGTTTCATTTTATTCTTAATTTTCCTTTATATCATGAGCTAAGAAAAAATATATATTAAAACTTATTATTAGAAAAAATCAATCTTTTTTCAAGCTTTTGCAATTATATAATATTGATAATGTAAAACATTATGCAATTTTGGTAAATTACTACTATACCACTACCACTACTACTACTAATAATAAAAACAGATTAAAAAAACATAAGTATAAACATAACCCAACAAATAAAACAAAAGAGTCTTAAAGAGTTAAAGAAAATAATCTTGAACAGAACATTTATCATTACTACTATTACAACTACCATTACCACTACTACTACTAGTAATAAAAAAAAAAGTATAAACATAACCCAACAAATGAAACTGAAGTGTCTTAAAGAGTTAAGAAAAATCATCTTGAACAGAACATTTATCTACTATTACTACTACCACTACTACTACTACTAGTAATAACGAGTAAATAAGTATAAACATGACCCAACAAATGAAACTGAAGTGTCTTAAAGAGATAAAAGAAAATTATCTTGAACAGAATTTTTTTATCACACATCTGTTTTAATCCCATCCCCCCACCCCACCATGGGCAACAGTCACTTCCCGAAAGTGGGGGGGGGGGGGGGAAATGGATCCGGTGGGCTTTCTAGAAGAGGGAGGGAAGGGGTAGAGCCATGAGAGGCATTCCCCATTTAATTTTTCTTTTGAAAATCCTTGGGTTTTGAAATGCCTTTTTTGGCTAAAACCTTCAAACTATAACAGATCCCCTATGTACTTCGGTATATTTGCTCTAAAATCAAATATCTATGTGTTACATTGATATCATAAAAATAAAAATACTGGAAAAGATTATTATTTAGGAATTTTATTTCATTTTTTTTAAACCAAAAGTTGGAGGGATAATTATATAGGACCCCCCCACCCCCCAACTAAAAAGTGGAGAGGGCATGTCCCCCATTCCCACCCCTCCGGAATTTACGCCCCTGACCTCCCCCCCCCCCCATCAACCCACCACACCTCCCAACCAATAAAAATGTTTCAACATTATGAATTATATCAATAACATACTTACCCTGACATTGGTTTCACACCGAACTGTTGCTATCCTAGGACTCCCTGTAAGAAAACCCATTTCTCCAATGATGCTGCCAGTCGTCAGGAAGTCCACCAATTTTGGAGTTTTATTTTCTTTTAAGCTTACTTCAACCTAATAATAATAATTAAAAAAAAATACAAAGTTTGAAATATACACTGGAAGCGAAGTATAGTGACATTAAAAGGGTATTGTCAAGCCTGGTTACTGAATGGCATTGTCATGATGCTAAAAGTTTTGAGACATAATCCTGAGTCACCGGCCCCAGTAGTGAAGTGGTCAAGCTGTTGGACTTATGCCAGGTAGGCACTGGGATCAAATCTCAGTCGAGGCACGAGATTTATTTTATCTTGATATCGGCTCCAACCAGGAGTGAGTGCTCCACAAGACTCAATTGGTAGATGTTAGCCACTTGCATTGACCAGTGGTTCGCAACTGGTTTATCAAAAGCCATGGTATGTGCTGTCTTGTCTGTGGGAATGTGCTTATAAATGATCCCTTGTTGGTAATTGGAAAGAGTAGCCTATGTGGTGATAGCATGATTCCTCTAAAGACCATGAGTCACAAAATACCATATGACTGACACCCAATAGAGAGTGAATAAAAAATCCTTTACTTTACTTTGAGTCCAGACTCAAATGTTGCTTAACACAGGCTCACATGTTAAAAACCTATAACACACACCTACGAGGGTACTTCAAAAAGTTCTCGGCCTCACCCAGTTCCTCAAAGTATAGCTAATTTTTGTTGTGCTTAGTAATGTTCTTCAGTGTTTTAACATATAATATGCTTAATTTTACTCATATTGTGCTTTCAGGTGTTTTGCTGTTGAATTCTACAACTAAGTACCCCTATCCAGTAACTGATCCAGAGGGTCTAGACTTCCCCTTTTTATTTTATTTTTTACATTTTCCGAGTGGAAGGACCTGAAAATTAACCATTTTCCCAAAGTCCATTCAGTCATCACATTTGGACACCCCACCCCCTTTCAGAAATCGTGCATTCGCGCCTGCTATCCCTCAGCCAAAATGGACAAAACTGAGTACAGAGCTGTGATCAAGTTTCTTGAAGGCAAGAAACCAAAGAGATTCCATGAACACATATGTATGCTATCGTAAACAGATAGGTCAGGGAGTTCTGAACTCAGTTTTGTCCATTTTTGCTGAGGCTCTCAGAGTGGTAGGGGGTACCTAGTGGTAGAATCCAACAGCAACACACCTGAAAGTACAATATGAACAAAGTTAAGCACATTATATTTGAAAACACTGAAGAACATTACCAAGCACAACAAAATTAACTATCCTTTCAGGAACTGGGTGAGGCTGAGAACTTTTTGAAGAACCTTTGCAATAGCTGTTCCATTAATGAAATGTACACATATTTATCATCCATAACAGGGTTCGAGTTTCACCATGGCACCGGAGGCAAAGGCTGTGGGTGCCCTTCTTATTTGCCGTGTTGCCCCGAAAATTGGACGTTGTCAACGGCAAGAAAAATGCTGTGGTGCAAGAAAAATGCTGTGGTGCCCTATGTGGTTGGCCGCCGTGCCTTCACATACATTCCATGTTGTATAAGTTTCCTTCGTTGTCCCATAGCCAGTTGCCGTCATGCCCCTCTTTTGAAGGAAAGGTTTGCCTTGCTGCCCCTCCAACCTGCCTTGTTGCCCTTAGTTTTCTTACTAAACTGAAGGCAACATTTGCTGTGCCCTCTAAAAATAAAAATTTGACCCCTGCCATAAATGTATTATATATATGTATATGTAAGCATGGAAATGCTATCCAAAACTCTCTAAAACCAGCTTGAACTCACCCTGACAAGTCCAGACACAATGGTGTAGATTCCTTCTGAAGGATCCCCTTGGTTCATGATAGTATCACCAAAATTGTAGGTGACAAGGTTCGCTCTATCCTACAAAACACAATTTCAGTACTTTCAATACTGAAGTTTTTACCACTGGGTGTGTATGGATCTTCAGACGCTAAAGTTTCATTTTTTTTAAATTTTAAGCTTATTTAAAATAAATAAAGAATGTATGGATGATAAAGCATGGGAAAATTTGTTCTCTGTGTCATATCAGATGATATAGTTGTTTTGAGCAGTAATATTTCTTCTGTGGCAAGTAGAATAAAAAGGTTAAAAAAAGTGGGATGTCAAACAAAAAATCAAATATCTGTTCAAATGTTAGAGAAAATATTAGGAGTATTAATTATTATATGGCACCACAGCACTGGAGTCAAATGCTGTGGGTGCCCCTCTTATATGACGCGGTGCCCCGAAAATCTAATTTTAAAGCATTCTTGGACATCTTTGCAATTTACAGCAGCCCTTTTTGTTATAATAATATACTAAATTTTAAAATACCTAATTTTTAGTTGGATATTTAACACTGTACTGCAGTCAAGCATAGTCTGATTTGCTGCAACCCACTTATATTTAACCACATGGATAACAGTTTTAACTCACAGGAATAGAAATTAATGCTCACCCCCTCGCCTGAGGCGAGTAAATCCTTACTGATTCTAGTCCTCCAGGCCAGTTGATATTTGTTTACAATCTTATATTACAAATTTGTATTATTTTGAGATTATAGTTGTCAGACTGATAATTTACCGATCATACCAGCTAAACACATTTATTTGACTAAAATGCACTCGCTGTACGTGCTAGCAGTTTATCCTTTTTTTTTCAATTTTGGCTGGTTCTTTAAAGTCTTGACACAGGCTGACAGTTAGGGGTGGTTCACAATTATCGACATTTGTTTGATATTCGTACAGACAGAACACATATTTAGATACCAGTTTTCCACCTAGTTCACACAATATCGACATTTTAACGGTTAATTAAATGGGTGACAAGTGATTTTTCATGAGGACAAGTAAGTTTTTAAGGCGAGAAAATAATTTCTTAATTTCTACCTCTTACTCAGAAATAACAAACCTTAAGGAAAGCAGCAATGTCTTCATCATTCTGCAACCATGCAGCACAAAGAAGCACTTTCTCAATGGTAGGAAGAGTGATGCTGTACGGTGCATTCAGCAACTGCTTCATCTTCACTTCAATCTTCTGAATAACAGAAACAATGGACGCATATCAGAGATTTATCCAGGCTTTATACATCAGTCCCTTCCCAAAGGCAAATGGCTCTGAAAATTCCCAATTTCTGGACTATAAATTAATATATATAATTATATGGTTTATATAATATTACAGTTACATAAATTCAGTGGTGAAAAAAACTTCCCAATTATGACTAAAATCGAGCTAATTTTCCAAATCCCTTCAGCCATAAGACACTGGTGAAAAATCCTGAATAAATGTATTTAATATTTGTTTAATGGTCCCCAATTCCCCCACACAGAACGGTACGAAGTGAGTCTGGTTTAGACCGAGTCCTCTGTAATAGCAAATGTACACTTACTATATATTGCATTATGAATGTATTATGAATGACCAACAATAGCCGAAACTGCATGTAGAAAGTATTGAGACACCAGCACGAGCTGTATTACTAAAAACACAATGTCTCCAGTGTTTTGTTGTTCACAAAACATTAAAGGTTTACTGTATTTTATTTAGTGATATTTTATTTTTCAAAGGCAGGGTATCAAATTAATTGTTTTAGGGAATGAACTAATGAACATGAAGACAGGCCAGGATCACAGAAAGAAATAGAAAATAATTGTTATGGGTCATGAAACAAATGCTATGCTTCTAAAGTGAAAATGGACCCTTGCAATGGAAAAAGCTATAGAAATGTTCCACTTGGGCCTTGAATGGATGTAATTATTATCACATTAAACTCTCCAGATTTTGTTTAACCCTTAAATCCAGATTTTAGAAATTTTATAATTTCTGGGTCTATTTATATTCAAGTATTTCCAGCTTTGGAGAATCAAAAACACCAAGACAAAAATTGTTACTTTTAATTGTAAAATCGATATCATGCAACTTTCAATTTATGTGAACATCTTGCAAAAACTTAATAAAAGTACAAACTTTCTGCAGTTTTTCCGCTTCTGTCTCTTGAAGAATGCCTTCCTCACAAAGTTGTCTAACACTATCCCTCATACTGTTCAGAACACTTCGGCTGGACTGGCGTGTCTTCACAGCTAGTGCAATATCTGGATGCTGTTTCTGCAAAAGACCTATAAAAGAAAGAAATATTGGTGCAAGAACAGCACAGCATCTTGTTGTTCATATGCTAACCAATGTTTAACATGTCACTAGATATACAGCAGGTTTGCCTGGCTTTTATAAAAGAGTGTCCTTGGGACTCACCTATTTCTTTTCTGAGGGTCCAAACCTAAAACCTAAGGGTCCACATTTTAGTGAAGAGTTGCAGAAAACAGGTTTAGTATTAAGAAAAAATATTTATTCTGTCTTAATTTTTATTTGTTTTATATTGAATAATATATTTTTTTTATGGCACTAAAATGTCCCAGTACACATTCCAACCCATCCCCTATTGTTTATTGATGACTGAGTCGATTATATAACCAAAACAATTTTGATATTTTTATAAGAGTCCCATGGGATGCAGAGTCTCTGATTTTGGGGTCCAGATAACATTTTATTGCATCCTTTATGCAGGATTTGCGAGTCTGGTAAATCCCTGGTATACCTACTATGTACTAGCATTTTTTCAGTTACCTTCAATATTTTTTACATACTATTCTTTTGAATAATTGGGTAGTGCCCCTATCTTTTTTTATTGCATAATCAGACTTGCATCTCCTCACATTCATGAAATCCTGAATCCACCCCTTCAGTTAGACTGGTAGTGTCCCTAGTATAATATCACTGCCACCAGTAGCAAAATATACTCACCTTTCAGTTTCTAAATGGACTTTCCCATTAAATAAAACAATAAGGTAATTCTCAACTATCAACATCTTTCTGTTTGTACAAATTACATTCTAATGAGTGTCTATGTTCGTGTATATGTCAATGTGTGCCTGCTGCTGTCATGTGAGTTTCCCCTTCCCCTTGTCACGAGTTTACTCCATCTTACTAAATACTTGATAACTTCCGGCCTCCTACTATCATGTGAGTTTCCCCTTCCCCTTGTCACGAGTTTACTCCATCTTACATAAACACTTGAAAACTTCCAGTCTCCTACTATCATTTGAGTTTCCCCTTTTCCTTGTCGCGAGTTTACTCCATCTTACTAAATACTTGATAACTTCCAGCTTCCTACTATCATGTGAGTTTCCCCTTCCCCTTGTCACGAGTTTACTCCATCTTACCTAAACACTTGATAACTTCCAGTCTCCTACTATCATGTGAGTTTCCCCTTTCTCTTGTCGCGAGTTTACTCCATCTTACCTAAACACATTATAACTTCCAGCCTTCTACTATCATGTGAGTTTCCCATTTCCCTTGTCATGAGTTTACTCCATCTTACTAAACACTTGATAACTTCTGGCCTCCTACTATCATGTGAGTTTCCCATTTCCCTTGTCATGAGTTTACTCTATCTTACCTAAACACATTATAACTTCCAGCCTTCTACTATTATGTGAGTTTCCCCTTTCCCTTGTCACGAGTTTACTCCATCTTACCTAAACACTTGATAACTTCCAGCCTGCTGTTGTCACTGTGGTTTTTCAACTGTTTGGCTATGGATTTGTTGCTCACTATCTGATCGATTAACTTGCGAACCTCCTCTTCTCCGGTAACAAAACCACGGCCCATGTCAAAACCAAAACTCAGGTGCTTCATAATCATCCTCTTGACAACCATCAAGAACATGGGCAACAAAAGCTGGCAAAAACACAATGTAAGAATTATATTATTTATTGTAAATCATCAAATTAACAAGTCCCTAAATTAATGCAAGTAACAGTGGTCAGATTAAAATGCAACATGAAATTAATGTGTGTGGCCTCCGTTTGGTGTAGTACTTCCAGAACAAGACACATTTTTGCAGAAATCAGCAGGTAATACAATTTTCTAAAAGTGAAACCACAACCTTTGAAATCACCTCACCTAATTGAGAACACAAAAATGTGTGGGAAGTGACTAAGGGTTAATTGCCTGTGCAAGGCTATCATCACACCCGGCCGGTAGCTTTCTGGACCATTGGTTGAGTAACATAGTCATTTCATACCATCCTAGTCCAGTCAAGTTATCCAATTTAAGGCTCCAACCCACCACTAATAGCAAAAAAAAAGTTTTATGTGGGATTCTCCTCTGATATACTCCAGGAATAACATATTAAAAATAGAGAAGAATAGAAGGGGTGGAAGGGCCCAAAATATGCTAATTTATGTTAATTAGGTACGAACATCAAAGGAACCAGTCAAACAACTGGAAATCTTGTATCTGTCATCAAAAGAAGCACTGAAATGCTATCCAAATTCACCAGCAGTGTTGTTAGAAATACTAGAAACTGAAATCAGGTGCCCATTTGGTAATCATAATTAAGCTAATTAAATGTCACCATTATTGAAAAAACACTAGTGGTAAAATTGGGTACGAAATGATTATGGTACGTTGTGACTATGGTACGAATTGACTGGATACCGTTGAGTAAACACCTTTATCAAACTTTCATTATATACTCGAAACAACGGCCCATGTCAAAACCGTAACTCAGGTGCTTCATAATCATCGTCTTGACAAGCATCAAGAATGTGGGCAACAGAAGCTGACAAAAACACAATGTAAGGGTTTTTATCACATATCCTAAAGTGCCAAAATGCATCCTCTGTCCAAAATGTGTCGTATGTTACTTCCGAATAAACAATGGTTGTGAATTTTAAAATATTGCGCCACACAATATAACAAGTGATGCCGTGATTTGGGTCTTATGATAGTTTTAATGGATTATAACCAAACTAACCTTCACCAGTCGAAGTAATCTGATACTCCTCAACACAATGAAAACAATTCGAACATCTTCTGCAGCATCAAAGTAAACTGTTGCAAACTGCATGATGGCGTCAGGAATGCCAATGATTATTATAACGAAAGCAAGTGTTTGCCAAACTACTTGGAAATAAGCTGACTTCTGAGTGATCAACTGAAAGAGACAATAAGATACATTGTTACAAGTGAACACAAGGCCAAGTTTATAAAATGTTACGTCTGGATTTAGGAGGGGACATGCCCCCCTCCCAAAGTAGGCATTTTTTTGAAATCAAGACTTTAAATGGGGCAATCCGGTGGCAGTTTGTAGCAATTTATAATAGTTTATGTGCACCCAACCAAAGAGCCACTTTTAGCTGTGAATATAAAGTAAATGAAAAGTTTCCCACCAGAGGCCAGAAGCAGAAACTGATGGAACGGTCCGAACCAGATCACTACTTCAGACTAGTCGGAGGTCTGTCTAGTAGCTAGGCTTTCTGAAATAAGCTGGATTAATCAGTTTTTGATATAGATTTAAACCAAATGCAATTTAAAGCTAAAAAAAAAATTTTTTTGTTTTTTTGTTTTTTTTTGGGCTCAAACTTCAGAAAGTAGTAGGAAAGCTTTGAAATGCGGTAGGTGGTAGAACAGTGAAGAAATCGATAGCCTACCATGTGAAGTGGTCATGTTGGCAAGTATGGCCAAGTTTGCTTGTGCTTATATTTCAGTTATTGCTTATGTAATCCCTCACAATTGAACATTTATTCTTTAAATTATTTTTTTGTTTAACTAAACAAATAAATATTTCCTTAGTGTGAATGCAACTTTAGTGGTATGACTTTACCTTTAGAAATACTTCTGTTGAATAGACAAACACTAATACTGCATTGGTAACTTTCATAACAATGGAATATGGTCTGATGACATGGGTGGAGAACTCTGCTGCAAATGCCACGGAGGAGTTGACAATATCTATACCAATCATCGCGTAAATGAAGTAGTCAAATTGCACTTTCGTTATATTCAAATGCAGCCAACGTAGTAATGGTGGATGCTTCACAGCAACTGGAGTCTGATAAATTATTTTTTTGACCATTGCTTTCTGAAATAATATACCATATTATATTACTATGCATGAAATAGTTATACATACATTATCAAAAATAACTTTTTTTTAATCATGACTCCTTGCAGTTCTGGCAAAGAAGAACAGAATCACAGGGTCCCCTATTAAAAACTACTGGACGAATATCATCACAATTCTGATGAAGGCCTAATGGTCAGAAGACTTATTAACAGGCATTTCAGAACAGAGGGCTGGGGGATCTTGACCCGTCTCTTCAAATCCAATAATTCTGAATCACAGTATAACCTCGTATCCAATTGAAACTCAGTGTTTCGTGCTTAGATATGTTAGCCACCCCCCACCTCCCCCCGTGTTCACTTGCTTCCGCCGTGCCTGTTAAGCAATTCTCTGAGAAAGTGTGGATATAATTGATTTATATACTCCACTATAGATTAAAGCAGACGTGAAATATAACCAGTTTGGTGGTCATTATATTCAATATAGTATTATAAATTAATAAGTTTAACAATTTTTGGGGATAAAATAACGTAATCATATTTTAAAACGAAATAAAAACTATAAATTAAAATTTACTGGCATTCGATAGTTTTCGGAATCATTCGTTAATTTCCGTACGCTGGTTCGTACGCGATTTCCATAGTGCCAGGTCCAGTCATTCACTATCCAGCGTTTCGTTCATTTGGAGTCTTTTCTTTTCGGTATGGTCCAGTGTGT
>JAULBS010031182.1:0-24310 GCA_032355785.1 Symmetromphalus regularis
AAACAGACCTGTCCCAGAGTTTCTTGCAGTGGGTGTGTACATTTGTTTTTTTTAAATGTTACATTATAACTTTTAAATGTGACTGGCGTACAGTTTTTGAACCATGACACAAATAATTTTCCTGTATTTGAGTGACTAACACAGGTGCCCTTTTAAATTACACTCGGTCTTTTCCCTAAAATAATTGCTGGATCTGCACCTGATTAAAGTTGAAAGTGTTTTCCTTTGATGTTCCTTACAGTGTTAAAAAAAAGGGATTATGTAAGTCAGGAATAGAAACATTTTACTTCTGCATCCTAATACAAAGATTTTGTGATCAAATGTATAAATGCATCTCAAAGCAGTGGGGAAATTAATTACTAAAGTTGAAAGAATTTTTAATTTTCTTCCTTTTTTAAACATGTTTTTTTTATTATTATTTTTTTTATTATTAATGATGCATTCATTCATGCACTGATTGAGTGAGGCAAATGAAGATTGGATAATTTCGTTTGTTGACAGATAGCATCATCTCTGGGGAGGTTTTCATTTATTGCTTGAAGAAATAACTTTGTTATTTAATACAGGGCCACATCCTGGCTTTTTTCAAGACAGGAGGTTTACATTCATCGGTCTGATTAAAGTGCATCAAAGCTTGTACATTACAAATCTAGATGGGAGAGTAGTTTTTATTTGTTTATTTTTTATTTTTTAATGTGGTAATCCATTAAGGTCTAAACAAAAAGGAATTTAATGATTTAGCTGCACCTGAATACCTAGAAAAAATTGTTTTATTTTTTAGTAAGAATCTTGAAATCTAATTCCTACAAATTAGAATTATGGCAATCCAATTACATTCCCGTAAAGTACACTTTGAGTTGTATTATGCTCATTTCAACTGATGTACATGTACATTGGACAACATCTATTAGAAAATATAATTTCCATAGCCATGTAATAATTATATTATTTATTAGCATCAAGTTCTGAATTAGTCACTTATCACATTGTAAAACAATTAATTATAAAAAATATCAAATTTTTATGAAAACCACTGATGTAAAGTCGCAGGAATACAAAAACATTCTGGTAGAATTTGATGAAAAATTAGGCCTCTGTTTTATTCATTATTTCAATCATTTTATTTCAGAATGTTCTTAAAATCCTTTTTAAACCTTCAAAGTTAATTTTGTTCAATTCTGCATTGTAAACTGCTATGTCTGAAATCACTACACAATTCTGTTCTACACTGCTAATCAGTTTTCAGTAATTAGCAACTAACAAAATATCCCTGGCCTAAGCAAAATTAATAATTGTTTTAACAGATTTGAATATAAGAGGAAAGAAAATATATTTTTTAACAACACCCCACACATTGTTAATTTAGCAGCTATTAGGTGTCAGACATGTGGTGTTTTGTGACCTGTTCTTTAAAGGAAACCTGCTACTGCCACATATGCTACTCTTTGTGATAAGCAACAAAGGATCTTGATCCTAACATACTAACTTTTTTATTGGTTATCCACAAGGAGATACCCACCTATCATACCCCTACTGAATATAGGAATGGATCCAGCATCTTTAATTTTCAGTAAATTAAAATGTGGTAATCAATCAAAATGTCAGCGTTGGTGTTTAATAATTTATGAATACAATAATGTTAACTGACATAGCTCATTTAAAATTTCATATTTTATTCACATAACCACAAATTAATTAAAATTAATTAATGAAAGATACCTTCTGTTGACTGATGACAAAGACTATGCAATATTTATTTATTCATTTGTCATATACTCAACGTAGATGACATATAAAAAATATGCTTTGAGGTTTTAAGTCCATGGCTATAACAAAAGAAAGATCTCAAACATATGTTTTTGTGAATCTTGGTGTTAAAAGAAAACATGTTACCACCACACAGGCTACTCTTTCTGATTAGCAACAAGGTATCTTTTAAATTTGCTTTCCTACAGACAGAAGAGCACATAACATAGCCTTTTATTTGAGTTGTAGATCTAACTAATTTCATCTGCCACCCCTCCAGTATTAAAATGTTTTAAACTATTCTATGATTCCAGCATCCTCCCCTGCATTCTGTGCTACATGTTGATACATGTACTAGCAACTGCATTCGGTGCTACATGTTGATGCATGTACTAGCAACTGCATTCTGTGCTACATGTTGATGCATGTACTAGCAACTGCATTCTGTGCTACATGTTGATGCATGTACTAGCAACTTCATTATCTGCTACATGTTGATACATGTACTAGCAACTGAATATTCTTTCTTTTAAGCTAAGTGTATAACCTGGAAGGAATCCTATTGAACTGTTTAAATAACAGGATCATTCTCTGAATCAACAATGTTTTAACTGAAGTGTATACCCTTGAACATGCAAGTATTGATAACAGAATTAACTTTTCTAAAGCCACAGAAAAACAATTCATTAGAGTAGTTTCTAGTGTTTACTTGGCTTATTAGTAGTATTTATACAGAACAACAATGTTTGAACTGAAGAGTGTATACTCATCAACGTGTTAATTCTCATAACAAAATAGGCTTTTTCTTAAGTCATAGAAAAATACTTCATTAAAAGAAAGAAGTTTCTTGTGTTTATTTATCTTGGCATTATCAGTCTTGCAAACAGTAATAAGGTTTGTGATCTGCTCTGAGAAAAGTAGATGCTTGGTGAAAAGCCAGTGATTACAGCTTCGTTGCTAACCTGAATATCCTAAATATCTGTTTTATGCAAATACAGACAAACTGGAGAAACTCACAGAAAATAATTTCAATAAGTGAAAACAGTTTTAAAAGGTTTGTATGTTTGTCTTTTATAAAGTTTGTTTTATTTAATGACACCTCTAGAGCACATTGATTTTTATCTTATCATTGGCTATTGACGTCAGAGATAATTACGGTCATTCTGACATATTTATTTAGAGAAACCCACAGCTGCCGCATAGACTACTCTTTCCAATATGCAGCAAGAAGTCTTTTATATGTACTTTCCCAGAGATACATATAGGACAGAACATACCATGACCTTTGATGAACCAGTTGTGGACCACTGATTGGAATGGAAAATAGCCCGAACTGCATATGGGTCTAGTGAGAAGGATCGATCTGACGATGCTTTATAGGCAGACAAACTACCGCTTGAGCTACATCCTTCTCCCCATCTTTCTAGAGATCTTCCTCATAACATCCTACTACTGTATTTATTTTTATTTTCTATAGATCTTCCTCATAACATCCTACTACTGTATTTATTTTTATTTTCTAGAGATGTTCCTCATAACATCCTACTACTGTATTTATTTTTATTTTCTAGAGATCTTACTCATAACATCCTACTACTGTATTTATTTTTATTTATATTCTTGTCATGAAAAATTTGTGTTTTATCATGAAAATCTCATGTTTTGTCATGAAAATCTCATGTTTTGTCATGAAAATCTCATGAATATCTTTTGAATGATATCCCGACCCTGGTAGTGCAGTGGTTAAGCTATTTGACTTGTTGCTGGTTGGTACTGGGATCAAATCTCAGTCAAGGCATGGGATTTTTAATCTCCAACCCAGAATGCAGACTGCACAGCTTTGTTGGTGTTACTTGCACCGATTAATGGTCCACAACTGGTTTATCAAAGGCCTTGGTATGTGCTGTCCTATCTGTGGGAAAGCACATATAAAAGATTCCTTGCTGCTTGTTTGAAAGTATCCTCTGTGGTGGTAGCAGATTTGTTCTAAAGACCATGAGTCACAAAACACCATATGTGTGACACCTAATACTAATAGGCACTGAATAAACAAAGTGCCAGGGTGTTGTTAAACAAACAATCCTTTCCTTTTTGAACATTATTATCTCAGTGAAATGGGAATCCTGTTTTTTTTAACCAGCAGACATTTTTGGAATATTCTCAGTTTTAAGGAAATTAAGGATATGTTATTGAAAGTTTTTAGAAACCAGGAATCTGAGAAAAATAGCTTCAAAGTCTGACATAGCCTATTTTTTGTTTAACATAGCTTTTTCTCAAGCAGAATGATGATTAATAAATCAGTGTGCTGTTGTGCTGTCTTGAAACAATTTGGGTTTTTTGTTTTGTTTTTTTAAACATGACATAGCTTTTTCTCAAGGAAACTGATGATTAATAACTCAGTGTGATTTAGTGCTGTCATTAAACAATTCAGTTTTTTTCTTCTTTTAAACCACTGTTCCTGACAATAGTGACTTTCTGCTTTTCCTGGGGTCAGATTGGTGGTTAGTGTAATTGTATTCAGTGATCACTTTCATCAATCAATTACCCCGTGATTCACATATCCTTGGCTACTTGGATTTCTGACACTTTCAATTTGCTTGGCTTGTCACTTTTTAACATTGATTATGTCCTATTACGTCTGCTAGAAGTGATTGCCTCTTCTGGGAATTACAATTAAGTGGAACGTTCACACTTCTTGGCAACAGTGCCACCATAGATTGGCGTCATTATGTCTGCCAATGTCTTTCAGTGTATTAGCGCTTTGTTTTGGTTACAGTGTAGGATTAATGAAGGTTTTCATCTTTAGTCATTGTCTTTGAAGTGTGAGCAGAATTTAGCTCAAATGGTAGCGTGTCCTCCTGTGCAACTGTCGGTCATCGGATCGATCCTTCTCAGTGGACCCACTTGCAGTTTGTGCTATTTTCTGTTCCAAACAGTGGTCCACAACTGGTTCATCAAAAGACATGGTATGTGCTGTCCTGCCTGTGGGAAAGGGCATATAAACTTTTAAAAGACTCATTTTGCTGCTTATCGGAAATAGTAGCCTATGTGACAGCAGCAGGTTCTCCTCTAAAAATATGTCAAAATGACAATATGATTGACATCCAATAGCTGATGATAAGATAAAAAATCAATACGCTCTTAAGGCGTCGTTAAATAAAACAAACTTTACTTTTTAACTTCGTCTTCAAAGCAGGAATACCCATATTGTTTTAGTTTCACCATTATAAACATTACATTTAATTTGGCACCCCTCAAATTGTAGCATATAAATAAAAAATAATTGGATTCCGCTCCCTCCTTCCCTTTCAGTAAATCCTGGCTTTTTCAATATGTTGTTTTACTGTTTACTACATAACATTGTACCCTTTCCAAGATTATACTGATACAACAATATGAGTTACAGAAACCAAGATGTCCCAGCACATTGTTTGTTTAGCAGATACTAGGTGTCAAACATACAGTGTTAGTGACTCATTATCTTGAGAAGAAACATGCTATTGCCCATAAGCTTATCTTTCTGATTAGCAGCAGGGGATCTTTTATATGCAGTCTTCCATAGACAGGACAGCATATGTGACAGCCTTTGTTACACCAGTTCCTGCCAGTTTCCCAACTTTGGGGATTGATTTTGATACTTGCAGTACCTTTCTACAGCATAAAAACTGAGTTTAAAGTATCAAGGTTGACTTATCAATGAAAAATTGGTCCAGTATGTTTTTAGATTCAGATTCACTTGAATATATAGACTAATCCTATGTATATCTGATTTAACTTTTAAGTTCTTAATTACTTTCAGGAAAATTGAAGGTCACACTGCTATACTAAGAATCTAACTTTGTTTTGTTGGCAGACTACCTGTGTTAAACAGTAATTAAAAGTGAATTTTACAAACAAATAAATGAGTGAGATAAGTCTGAAATACCTGAAAAAATTCTGGGAATTTTGTTAACTGTTACAGGTGGTAAGTCTGAAAGCTGTCATGATATAAGCCATGTGATTACTGGCCTAACAGTTACACAGTAATGATCTTGTTCCTGGCAAGCATAGACAGTGGAGTAGGAAGGTGCCGAAAAGTAGAGGGTGGGGGAGCACACTCAGACACACACACACATATATATTTACATTGGGAAATGAATAAATATGTATGAATTATCTAAAAAGTGGGAGTTGGGGCACATTCCCTCCTTGCTCACACTTCCTTTGCCAGTGATATATTTGAGATTATCTTGGGGTGTTTTCAATCTATACTCAAAGTATTTTACAGTAATGGCTGGAAGACACCTTTTATGATTTGATTAAATTTTATGAATTGTTTTCTGTCCAACTATAAAATAGCTCCACTGCTGACACAAGCATGTTAACAATGTATAATATTGGTGATAAAATGCCAGGAATTTGTTCTTGAAGAGATGTGATAGATACATCAGCTAGTGTTGACTGCTTGGACAGGGAACATCTGCCTCTGATAGCTAGGTTAGGAGGGCAGCTGACTGGATGAAATGTCCTCACTATGTATAGATGAACAGATTATCTTGAAGATCTGTTTCTCTTGTCTGATGCTGTAGGTTGCACTCTACCAAATCCTGGATTCCCAGGTCAGAGTTCAAGGTGCACTAGGTGTACAGGTGGAGATCAGTGTTACAATCCACTGCATGTCAGCCATTGATTTACTGCTTGCCTATGGATGTATATTTAAATTGTTTCCATTTCTCTATGACCACTAGTGAATCCGGGAATTGTCTCAAAGGAATTAATAAAAACATTATTTATTACAAATAGTAAACTTAAAAAGACAGTAGATAAAAAATCGTATGACAGAATAGTGTTGAGAAATATTTAACATAAAGCTATAGAAGAAAATCATTTAATAGAATGCTATAAAAGAAAATCATTTAATTGAATGCTATAGAAGAAAATCATTTAATAGAATGCTATAAAAAATCTTGTAATAGAATGCTATAGAAGAAAATCATTTAATAGAATGCTATAAAAGAAAATCATTTAACTTAATCCACTGTAGTGACATCACACATTGTGATAACTGTTGATTATTTTTCACGAATCTACACTTGGGAGACCAATGAATGCAGAGAAGGCATGTGCAGCAATTAAATATGTCTTATTACATTGCACGTGCTATTCTGTTGTTGAGACCTGAATGGGTTATGTCGTATTTGATTTATTATTTTCTCAAAATTCATAAGAGTTTTAACCAAAGTGGAAGTGACATACCATACGTAATAAAAAATATATTTTGTACCGAACATTATATATTTAACGAGTGGTAGATTAAGTAGGAGAATGCACTGGAAAGTGTGGATCCGTGAATAATAATTCTGTCATATTTATTTTTCATGAATCCACACTTCCTCATACATTCTCCCTTACAGAATGCTGTCATTCATGGTACACGTGAAACTTGTAAATAATAATAATAATTAAAAAAACTTGTTTAAAGTATGATTTTATTTTAGGTATTCCTACACTGGTTATGGCAGACGAAAAGGGAAATGTGATAACAGTGAATGGGAGAGCTGCTCTTCTGTATGATAGAGATGCCAATGTAAGCATTCCTTGTATTTTATTATGATTGGGCTTTTATAACTCATTACATGATCATGTAACTATTAGATAATTCTTAGAGTTTCACAACAACTAAATTTTCATGTTTATACCCAGCATATTATCAATTCAGACTTGAACTTTTATTACGACTGGGCTTCTATATCTCATTTCATGCTCATGCAACTATTAGACATTTATAGGATATTAAATGAGTTTTCATTTCGTATCATGTTTATATCCCGAGTGAAATAATTTTCAGTTGTCATGTGCTTTAGTGAGTGACAATGAAAATTAGTTCACGAGGGACATAAACATGATGCAAAATGGAAGCGAGTTTAATATCCTATTTATTACCTATTATGAATGTTAAGTTAAATTAAAAAAAAAATGAACCACAAAAATAAAACCAATCATTTTCCATTTTTGGAAACAAACTATACTAAATAATATGACGTCAAAGGTGTTATGTACCAGTATGATGTAGTACTAGCACGTAACACTTTGTTATGTACCAAGATATGTTGAGCCATATGGGTAATAATTCTTAATATGTCACACCTATTGAATTTTCTTTATGTTTATACACTTTACAGCAGTCATACAGAAGGCACAACATATTACCAGTTCATAGTGGCCACAATGAAAATCTTAAATGTATATAGAGCAAATGAGTGCAACAAACCTGCACTTACTGAGTCACAGTGATTTTTGTATTGTGTCATTACCGAATATAGGGCTCATTTTTTAATGGAACTACAAAAATTTCATTCTTGTAATATTTCTCTAAATAAAAATCATGGAAATCCAATTGGAATTTATTATGTAGTTATATTTTTTGCATTTAAATGCTAAACAATAAGCATCACTGCATATATAGAGTGACCAGAGTTATGCCCCTTTATTTTTTTCCACTTTTGTTTCTGTATATTTTCAAGATTGTAAATGTTTGTTTTCAGGAGTTTCCGTGGTATCCAAAGCCTCTAAATGAACTGACACAGAATGCGGCCATGCAACTCAATGAATCAGTTTGTCTTGTGATGTTTACAGGTCAGTTTTCAACTATAAATACTATTTTAAAATAACCATGTTCATCATGATAGAAAAAACCTAAAAGAATATAATCCAAAATGTTTATTTGTCCACCAGACAAGTATTTATAATAATTTACTTAACTACAGTCATTTTCATTTATGTCTGCTTATTGATGTTTTTTGTCATTTGTCAGGACAAACCAATAAGGGCTTATTTCGAACACTGTTCTAACACATTACTTTGTAACCTACATGCAATGGTTTTATTTACAAAAGTTCTATTCCCAGAATGTTTTACAGAAGATACAAAATCCTAGAAGAGCTGTTTTTTTTATTGACAAAAGTAATAGTGAAATGTACATGTATGATTGTGAAAATACACACATATATGTATAGTGTTTTATGTATTGAAACAATTAATGATGTAGGTACAGTTATTTTCAGTAACAAATGAAAGTTTGTTTTAGTTAATGATGACTCTAGAACACATTGATTTTTATCTTATCATCAGCTATATAACGTCAATCATATGGTCAGTCTGACATATTTATTTAAAGTAACCCCACTACCACCACATAGGCTACTCCTTCTGATAAGCAGCAAGGATCTTTTATATGCACTGTCCTACAAACAGGACAGCACATAGCACAACCTTTGATGAACCAGTTGTGGACCACTGGTTGGAATGGAAAATAGCCCAAACTGAAAAAGCGTCCACTGAGAAGGATCGATCTGATGACCGACCGATTCACAGATGGACACACTACCTTTTGAGCTACATCCAACTCCCGTTCAATAACAAAGCACTTATAAATGCTAACTAGCTTTGTTTTTATGCTTGTTGTTCAGTGAAATGAGAATATAGTAAACCAAAGTATTCTTCCAACTGTACATGTTAGAAAATAGTAGTTATCATTGTGAATGCTTCTTTTCAGAAGGAGAGGATGATGAAATAGAGCGAGCAATAGAGATTCTGTCAGATGTGGCCACTCGTGAACACCAGAAGAGTGACGACCAAGAACTCTTCTTCTTCTACGGAGGTGATGTAAGTATATACCAGGGCTTGAGACACTGATTGTGAGTAGATTTTCACTGGTAGAAATCATCACATAAATATATGTGAAGATAGTTACATTTCCAGAGTAGAAACTTAACCCATGTCAAGTCATCCCAAGTTTGTTGAAATGCAGTGATTTAGGATAATTTAAATGACTAATTCCCTGAAACAGTTGATATATTGTACTTTTATTGTGTATAATGGAAGGATGAGTGATTGGTTTTATTGGTTTTCCCAGACTTGAGGAAATATTTCTTGCTTTCAGGAGTGAATATAGGAATGTTTTAAGAGGTGGTGCAACTCAAAAAAGCACCTATAGGACAATTCAAGTGTTATTTTGCTTGGTTTACCAAACTTAAAACACTGAAATATTGAAGAAATCACATATAGTGCATCTATGACTTTTGAGAGAGTGGCAAACCTCATATACCCCATCTAAATTCCCTGTAAAATTTTACCAGTGTTTGCAAGACAACCAACTTTTCTAAAAATAAGTTTTTTTCAACTACAGTACATATTTTAAAGTTTGTAATTGGAATATTTTTATTCAGCTTAATTGAATTTTTTTATTCAGGATGAATTTTGTGATCAGGTTCGTGACTTTGCCAAACTGGAAGAGATAAGTCCGCTACTCGTCATCCTGGATCTGCCAGAACAACAGGTGTTCGTGTGCGAGGAAACAGACATAACTAAAGACGTTGCAACTAATTTTGTTGATAACTATTTGGCCGGAAAGCTGACTCCGAAGTCTCTAAGACCAAACAAGACCACATAGTGCTATCCTTAGTTATGTTAGTGTAGTTGTAAATACTGTATGAACTTAGCAATCATTCTAAATGATGGTGCATATTGGTAACCAACTCAAAGTGTAGGAGATGGTAGCTTTTACATATCATGTGTATATTAGAAAATATCGCAACTTTGTATTCTGTATTAGAGTGCTGTTATATTTTTTTATAATCGTAAAAATTCAGTGATCTTCTTTTATTTTATATTTACTCCCTTTTGAATTGGGTAGAATTATTTTTTAATGATAGTTAAATATTGATAATTTTACTTTTATAGTATTTGTATTAAAACATTTTTTTATAATTGTGACAAACATCTTATATTAATGCCAGAATAATTATTTTTTTTAAATCATATTTTAATATTTAATGTTATTAGATTGAATGTCAGAAACAGAAAAACTTGTCTTCATATTATATTAGTTCATTAAAATCATACATGTCTTAATATAATTATTTACAACAACAAAAATTAAAAAAAGAGAAGAAACATATTGTCATGTATATAAAAACTATTTTAGATATGTCTGAAGAAATGTTTAATGGTTAAACTAGAAAAGAAAATGTATGGTATTTTGTACTTTAAAGCAAATAGTACCGTATTTAGGAGTTTTGCCTTGCTGTATATTTTGCTTGTGTATTAATGATAAATGAGATGTACATTTTTGTATGGTGTTCTATTTGTTATATCGTGAATAAGTTTCATTATGTACCTAAACTAGGACAAAAATAAAATTGCCTTTTACAATTAACCAACATACATTATTTTATAATTTGCATATCCAAAACAATTTATATGGTTTAAATTTGAAGGAAGAACAAAATTATGTTTTATATTAAAGTAATATAGACTTTCTTTAATATTGAAGAATAAAATAGAAAATAAAAAATAGAGTAAATAGTTAACCTACCTGCATAAAAATAATAGAAAAAAACAATTCTTTTTGTCTAATGTAAAATTGAGTGAACTACAGTATTTGTTATATTATATGAACATGGGAAAAGCTATAACTTGGCAATAGCTTCAAAAACTCAATCTCATAAAATATGTGCTCTTTTAGTAAAAAAATAAAATGGGTGACACATTCATTGATCCGTACTGAACATTTTCAAATGTGAACTTAGTACTGGGATGCCAGACATGTTGTTCTTGTCTGTCATGTCTGTCCGTCTGTCTGTCTGCCGTCCACTTATCACGCAAACATGTTTTGTGTGATGACAGCTAGTCTCATAATTAGATCTGTTTTGTTCATGGCATCATGAATTCTCGTCATCTCACAGTGATCATATTTTAATGTTTTATGTGCTATATCCGTCTCAGAAAGAATTATCAGGCATTAATTCTCGTCATCTAACAGTGATCGTATTTTAATGTTGTATGAGCTATATCAGTCTCAGAAAGAATTATCAGGCATTAATTCAAACTACCACCTGCTAGAACTATGCAATTAACCATTATGTTTTGTATTAGTCTAATACATTAAATTTGTACTACTACTAGTGTAATATATTAGATTTGTACTACTACTAGTGTAATACATTAGATTTGTACTACTACTAGTGTCATACATCAGATTTGTACTAGTGTAATACATTACATTTGTACTAGCGTAATACATTAGATTTGTACTAGCGTAATACGTTAGATTTGTACTACTACTAGTGTAATATATTAGATTTGTACTAGCGCAATACATTAGATTTGTACTACTACTAGTCTAATATATTAGATTTGTACTAGTGTAATACATTAGATTTGTACTAGTGTAATACATTATATTTGTACTAGTGTAATACATTATATTTGTACTAGTGTAATACATTATATTTTGTACTAGTGTAATACATTAGATTTGTACTAGTGTAATACATATTTTGTACTAGCGCAATACATTAGATTTGTACTAGTGTAATACATTATATTTGTACTAGTGTAATACATTATATTTTGTACTAGTGTAATACATTATATGTTGTACTAGTGTAATAATTAAATTTGTACTAGTTTAATACATTATATTTTGTACTAGTGTAATACATTAGATTTGTACTAGTGTAATACATTAGATTTGTACTAGTGTAATACATTAGATTTGTACTACTACTATATTTTTATTAGATTTGTATTAGTGTAATACATTATATTTTGTACTAGTCTAATACATTAGATTTCTCTTGTGTAGGAACTTTACACAAATAATGATAGGAAATATTTTTAATGGTGAAGTAAGTTACACAAATAACAGCAATATCATTACATGCAGTTATCTGAGGAACACATTCAGGATTTTGTAGAGGAGATCCATAGAACTGTTGAAATTTGGTTCCCTGGTATTTTATTTTGAAAAAGAAAACTTAAAATTAAGATTTTTTTTCTTATAAAATTTATATTCAATTAACATCACAAGAAAACAGAAAATAGAATATATCTTATCTCAAGTTTGAAATTTGTAAATCAATTAAAACTAATTTTATGTCATCGGTGGATTTGAGTAAATCAAAGATTTGAGAATGAAAGCAATATATAACATAAGAATGTTGCCGATACCAAAAAGATTTCAACAAATTATGATAACCAGAAAAATGCATTTATGACTAGGTGATATAATAAGTTAAAATGTACACACTGTACATGTATATGCATTGTCTTGCCTATATAACTTTTTATGTATTATCTCTTGCCGAATCTCTCATGTACATGTGTATACCTATATGTAGTATGTTTATAGTTATTTGTGGTGGGTATTATTAAAAGGTGAAATGGAATCAGTTACATGATACTTATCTAACCAATTTTTCTCCTTCTTACATTGAATGAAGAGTATATATATACAAAAAATTATATTTTGTTTTGTTTCTGCTAAAATGATTAATTTTATAGTCCTTGTTTTAAAACAAAGCCCAGACTAAAATAATACTTCAGGGAAAGATCCAGTGATGGTCGCTAAGGGTCTAGAATACCCATTACAAATAATTTTTATCAGAATCTTTTACAATTTAGTTTTAACTTAATATTTGCTAAAATCATGTAAGCAGGAGCAGATCTATTATGAAACTAATGAAGTTTAAGCTTCAGGGCCCCTAATAATATAAATTAAAACTTCATTCTGAAGGAGATATGAAGACTTGATTTACTTAATTCATTATTATATCTTTATCAGTTGACATAAACTGACAACCTGTTGGTATTAAAAAACAACACAAAAATAAGAAACTCTCTGCTAAATACAATTAGATATAGATAAAAAAAAAAAATTAAAAAAATTCACTGAAAGAGATTTGGTAGGAACAGGTAACTGATGAGTAACCTTAGATGAAAATTCATCAAGACTGACAATTAAAATCTGAAAATTGACGATTTAAACATTGGTGAATATTTTTGAAGACTAACTAGTAAGCTTTTTTGAATATTCATAAAATTAATTATTAAATTTTTTTTTTCATGAAGATTGACAAGTAAAGTTTTTGAATATTCTTAAGATAGTGTGTATGTAAGCTTTAGTAATATTCGTGTATATTGACAAATAAGTTTTTTGAATATACATAAAAATTGATGCGTAATCTCTATGTATTTAATGCTAATGAATGTTAGCTATTTTGAACAGGAACGCTTTAAAAAATATATTAAGTCTAATAAGTAAGCTTTTCTGAATAGTCATGAAGATTGACAAATCTTTTTGAATAGTCACGAAGATTGACAAATCTTTTTGAATAGTCACGAAGATTGACAAATCTTTTTGAATAGTCGTGAAGATTGACAAATCTTTTTGAATAGTCATGAAGATTGACAAGCAAGCTTTAGAAAATATTCATGAAAACTGAAAATAAGCATTAGAAAATATCAATGAAGATTTGTAAATACATGTATTCATAAAATTTAATAAATAAGCATTGTTATATACTGAACAGCAAAAGAAACACAAATAGTTTAATCAAATTAGATGAAAAATTCATAAAACCGATGCAGTACTTCTCTGCACATGCCTCCAGTAAGAAAAACAGCCAACGTCAAAATATTGCCAAGTTTTATTCAATCAAACATTCAAATTAAATTTGTGTTTCTTTTGCTATTCAGTATATATTCATGAAACTTTACAAGCAAGGTTTCGTGAATAGCTTAGAGGACTGATGATGGCATAAAATCAGCAGTGGTGTGTCTTTGTAATATTTTAAATCTTGTTCATTGATGTTCAGCACTTGCAAATGTGTTCATCGTACTACCTAGTGCTAGTGTACATACATATGTGTCACGTTACCTAGTGCTAGCGTACATATATGTGTCCTATTACCTAGTGCTAGCATACATATGTGTCATGTTACCTAGTGCTAGCATACATATGTGTCATGTTACCTAGTGCTAGCATACATATATGTCATGTTACCTAGTGCTGGCATAAATGTGTCATGTTACCTAGTGCTAGCATACATATATTTCATGTTACCTAGTGCTAGTATACATGTGTCATGTTACCTAGTGCTAGCATACATATGTGTCATGTTACCTAGTGCTAGCATACATATATGCCATGTTACCTAGTGCTAGCATACATATGTGTCATGTTACCTAGTACTAGCATACATATGTGTCATGTTACCTAGTGCTAGCATACATATGTTTCCTGTTCCTTAGTGCTGGCCTACAAACCGTATAATTATATATGTGTTGTGAACTCTTAAGAAGGGTTAAGCTATAACTGTAAGAAAGGTTGTTTGTATTCATCCATATATAGTATGTAATACTATAATCGTATACACAATATATGCAATAAAATTATGTAAAAAAAAATTGTTTTAATATTTTGTTATTTTAAAAAGTTCATCAATGATAATTATGATGTATTTGGTATTATTTTTCGTAACCATTGGGGTGGCCTGGATTTTATATTGGGAGGGTAAGAGCAGTTTGTACTAGGGAGCGAACTGCACTCAAAACTTAATAGAACTACGAGATGGGCATGTAAAAGATGGTGTAAAAATAATTATTGAAGAGATCATTTCTACCACAAGCTTAGCTTAATGTATGCAAATTGTAAAACAATAAGTGTAAATATACTTAGAAGTCTGAGTCTTTATGACATGAAAAGATTGTTATTTGTTGGTGTTTATTTGGGAGGAGGGAGGGATTGTGTATTTATCTGTTCTTTTTTTAAAAAGTAAAGCAAATGTAGAAAGTAAACATAAAAGAATATTAAAATGATTTTTTGAATAACAATAAAGATGATAACCTATATGATAGTATGTTAGTTTTGGTTTTGGGGAGTGATAGCTGTATGATGATTTGTGTAAGTATCGAAGAAATGATACCTGTTTTACATTAATTGAACACTCCGCCATACGTGATTGACAGCCAGTCTTGACCAATGAATTGTCCACTTTTGCAAACTGTTGTTTTAGAAGCTGCACAACGAACAAATAATAACACTTTATACTTCATTAAAGATTTTATTAAACCAAAAGCAATCAACAAACTAAACCAAACCAATGTTTTCATAAAAGATACAACATAAGTAAGCAAATACGAAATCTTTCAAATCATTCAGTTCACACGTGTATACACACACATTGATCATGTTTCATTCAATACATATTAATGACATTTTATTCAATACATATTCAAAGTCATATACCCCCTTCTTATTTTGAAAAATATATAATTGGTGAATGAGTTGTGTGAGATGAAAATGTGAACATCTGCAACCTTGAAATTCAGACATTCATAATAATTATACTGTTCAAATTAAGTAGGTCATACATGCTTTGCTTATCAATTGCAAGTAATCTTATTAACATATTAATTGTTCCCCCATCCCACTCAAAAATATCTTCCGACACCTATACTCGGGGATGTCACTGTTATTGAGTTCAGTAATTTTAGTAGACTTAGATGCCGCACTACGTGAGTAATAGAATGAGATACCGTTTACAAAATATGAATATATTAATATTAACTTAAATTTCACAAACTTCACCCTTGTTCCCCATTTTTATCTGGTTCAGTCATATTTCAATATCTTGACAAACATTTCATGGGAGTGTATTAACACATTATTAATTCAAAGTTAGTACATGTATTACCTTAGAGTTAAATTATAAAAATAGATCTGCTAATCTAGGTCGCTATTTGATTAGGTAATTTATATATTATTGTAGTTAATATATTTTATTCTCAGTGGTTTCATTTTGTAACCTAAGCCAAAAAGACCTTTACAGTCCCAAGAATTTTTTCCTTACATTTCGCACAATATACCCGACTATCCACACATTGAGAACAAAACACGATGTGCGAGCAAGGCAAGACCAAAACACTAGCTTCATTTTTGTAACATACTTTACACATCCATTGTTTCTTTAATGTGACATTTTCTTCCCTCAGTCTCATAACAAAGTCTTCGGATCCATCATTATTTTCACTTACCAAGTTATCTTTCCTTTCCTCCTCGGTATCAGAAGTCTTGGCTAATGGTTTATCAGAGTTATCCTTCTTGTTGTTAGAAGAAGGCTGACCTATTGTTGTTGTTGTTGATGATGATGATGTTGTTTTTGTATTACTTGTTTCGTCGTGACAGTTGTCGTTTGGAACATTGTCAGACATATGTATAAATCTAACATATCTAATAATTTGGTCTACATCACGATGAAAAGATCCTTCTACGTTTCCTTGATACACACACTTTAATTTGTCCATGGGGATATTTGTCTCACCAATTGCAATGACGTGTTTAGGAGTTGAGTCACAACCGGCACCTTCCACGTATTCATCACTAGGAATAACGTTTGAACTTGTTTGACTATCGTTCACCTTCTCTGGTACAAGCGACTTGATAAATTTACAATCCGGGGAGATTTTGTGGTGTATTTGTAAAGGGTCTTGTCCAGGTCGCCAATTCCTTACAGTCTTATGACAATGAAAGCACGTGACTCTGTCTGCAGAACCTATGTAGAAGAATCCGGCAGATGCCAGACTCTCGGGAGTTTGCTCAATGTACTGTCTTGGCCAGCCCTGATATGATGCGAGTCGCTCAGTATATGTGGCGTAGTTTCGATCTTTACTCATCTGAAGAATCCACAGAAAACTATAAATAATAATAAAACATTTTTAAAGTATGTTATAGAATCTGAACGAGATTGACTTATTATGGTCAAAACCGTATCTATGCACAAGAGGAAATTCTAGAGTAGTTTTGGCAAATGTTTAAAGGCATGTACGTATGCATCATTGTCAAAACAATGATAAGTGTCCACAAAATTTTAAGTCTTTTGTTTTCGAAGCTTATACATGATCTGTTTTGACAAAAGAGAAAAAAAGATGGAATTCGGACTTACCGTACACAAACTCTAAAATTATCATTAGTTTCCGTGTGGTATATTCTGAACTCAAAGAACAAATCATAATCCTTGAATTATAGTATTGTAACTTAATGTTTTACATATAACAATATAGTGTAGGTGTAAAGCACTTTCACCGATCAGTGGTCCACAACTGGTTTATCAAAGGCTGTGGGCTAGTGCATATAAAATAAAAAAATATCTCGCTGCTTATTGATTAGAGTTGCAGCATTAATGCGACGGCAGGATATTTCGTCTCATATTAAGACTAACCTATCTCCTGGATTAACATAAAAGGAAATTGAGTTGTGTGCCCAGGACTGCGTGTTTGAACCTTAATTGGCTAAAAACACGAAAATAAGTACCACCAACCATGATGAAAACAATTAACCTTGATAAAACAACAGACTCGACGCTTGCATATTCAAAAAGTACTTCCACTAGATAAGGTCCAGAAAACAAAACTTACAAGGGAAGGACGGAAAAAGACGATATTTCAAGGATTGAAACTGAATGAGTTATTTTTCGAGATTTTCCTATATATATATCATAACACGTTTAGAATGGTAGAGGATAAATGAAAAGAACAACACTTTTGTAGCATGTAAAAAAAAAAAAAAAAAAAAAACCCATATAATTTACCGATAAAACAACACGTCCGTGTTCGTAATTTTAGTAGAAGAAACCGAAACTGCCTACCTTCTGGAAATTATTATTAAAAAAAAAGAGAAGCAAATCCAGTCATGTTAATGTCATTCACAATATGAAAGGGTTAAGAGTTTTCGTTATAACAGGTTCTACCGGTAAAGCAGGGTTGCTCAGCTTTCACCCACACCGTATCATCACAGATTTAATAGTGATTCGTGAATTGTAGGTTTCCTAATGCGATGGTCAACTACTTCTAGCACGAATATGCTTATGACGTCATGATTAAATCCATAATGGCTGGTATAAAAATGCTCGGTCCAAGGATAAGTGGAAGTCCTCATAAAAACGTAAAATAAAACATGAGAATTTCATTGCAGAAATATATTAATGTTTTAAAGTGTGGTTGTACGTGTGTGGTTTATTACTAAAAAGATATTATATTATTGGACATCCTATAATATCACTTGAATATGTAAAATAACGTCTGCTTTCAAGGAACTATAAATATATTTATATAATAATAATAATAAAAATAAACTTTGAGCAGTGAGTTTTAACACCCCTCCTCCCACACACCCAAAAAATGCCTCGTACACACACACCTGTATTGACATTGAATCCACCCATAATATCTGTGTGTTATACAGACATTTATGGGTGCAACGATATACCGGTATGCTAGTATATTGCAATACTTGCCGGGCGCAATATATCATGTACATACAGCGATGTGGTTTCGTGTATCGCGATATACCTACCTAATGAGTATCCTTCTTTTACAAAACAAATGACTATGACAGTAAGTAATAAAATTTAAATTTAATTAAAACATATAATATAATAATATTATATAAATCAAAATATGACTTTATCACATCTTGCTAATTAATCAAACTGTATTGCAGTATGTATTGCAATATGGCTTTGCTGTATCGCAATATATCGCATTATGGTTTTGGCCGTATCGTTTCACCCCTACAGACATTACTTCATGATTACTGAATTAAAGCGGTTGTTCATTGCCACGCTATCCCTTATTTTTTCTCATCAGTATACTGTTTAAATACTGACATTTGACCTTACACTCGGAATGAGCTAGACAGGATACTTAGCAATCTATCTCACTTAACATAACGATGATTTATAGAAACGTCCAAAAACTATAACTCATCCAACATTTCACGTCCATTTTATTTCACCCAAGTGCAATTTGAACCGGAATTAAATGCTTGTACAATCTTCTACTATCTGTAAACGTATAATTATTAGCGATCGAATATTAGAGAGAAAAGGGCGAAGCAATTCCATACCGTTACAGAGTGACGATAGAAAAATAAAATCCATTTACGAAAATACATACAAAATAACAATTTTCTGATTTTTAAAAATGATTCTTGCTAATATAAGCCCGTGTTGTAACTTATTAAACGTTTTATGAGAGATAGCGCTTTACACCAAAAGTGGATCCACCCGATTCCAAGAACTTTCAACAGTTTTAACCGTTCCCAAAACCCCTAGATCGGCTCCTGGTCGTTACAAAGAAAAACTACCCAACAAAGGTTCATTAACCAGTAGCGGATCCGTGGGGTGGGTGGGTGGGTGTTTCAGGGGTCCCCCTTTTCTCGATTTTTTTATATTTACCATTTTCCAAGTGGAAGGACGTGAAAATTAACCATTTTCCCCAATTTCTTTTCACTCATCACTTTTAGATCCCCTTTTCAGAAATCCACTTTTGGACCGCCTGCCCCTTTCAGAATTCCTGCATCCGCGCCTGTTAACGGTGGCGCCATTTTTTCCCCACTTATAATTTTCCCTACTTCCTTTCACATACCGACGCCGGTTCCTGGACTAACGAGTGTTAAAATAATTCAGAAGATCTATACAGTCTAAGTATGAATGTAACAGGTAATAAGCTATTCGTCAAATGTAATATAGTACGGTTCTCAGGAAACTGACTAAATGGCATCAATTTCAGCACTGGGTTTGGATTTCATCTTGTTTACTGTCAGACAGGAAATAGAACATCTTAATAGTACGTCTTTGCGATTGACACTGTCCTATAAAAGAAGCAATGGATTTTAAAACAAGCATCTAAAATGCGTGTCTCGTAAAGGGTGCTAGATATAAATGTGGCACCGAAGAAGAAGAAAAAGAACAAAAGAAGATGAAATATTCTACAGACATCCGTGCACATGAACAAAATTAGACAACATATTTGAATCTAACCAAACACGCACACACACACACGCACGCACGCACGCACACATACTTGTATACGAATGAATGTTGGTTTAATGACCCCCTTCCCCAGCACAAAAAATAAATATCGGCTATTGGATGTCAAACTGTGATTAAAAGCAAAACATATTTTACAGTAACTCCCTGTAGAGAGGTGATCCACAGTATAATATAAATATATACTAAATATAACTATTGTAAAAACTCTAAATAAACAGACATGTAATAAATGAAAAATGGTAAATAAAACAAAGTAAATCAATTAAGACTGAACAATAAATTTATAGTAAAAACAGTTTGCTTTAAACAATTTATTTATTAAACATATGATAAAAGTATGTTTTATAATATAAACGTTAAAAATACGTTAATGACATACACAATGACATGGAAAGGGTTTCTGTAAATATTTATAAGTTTCCCTGTTGCTATGGACACCATCTTGGTTGCTAACGAAAGTATATTTAATTAGATTTGTTTAAAACATCCATCATACACTTCTGGATCAAGCATGTACTTAAAATCATACAAAGACCACTTTTTTAATTACTTTAGACATCTTGTTCATTACTAGGGAAAGAAACACCATAACTATTCATATGTTAAATGTACATTAAACTTATGTTAAACATATGTTCAAAGAAATGTATGTGAAACATACATTTGCAAACATATGTTTAACATATGATGTGAAACATACGTTCGCCAATTCATACGTGAAATATACGTGGCTATTTTTGCTGTATGGAATTTTGCGATTCATTCTCTTCAGAGGAAACTCGTTAATGCCACATAGGCTATCCTTTCCGATTAACAGCAACGGATCTTTTATATGCACTTTCCACATACAGGTTAGCACATACCACGACAATTGATAAATCAGTTGTGAGTCACTAGTCTAGACCCCCTGAATTCCACAGCAAAATTTATTAAATAAATTAGCCATTTTCTGCAGTACGAATTGGGAAATTCCGCGGCAAATTCTGCAATATAAAAATTGAAAATAATACTTACAAATTTACAATAAATATTTTTGTTTTTTTTTCACAAAGTTAGTTCCAATTTAAATTCCCATGATACCACCAGGACCCAGTAGTCCAATCAAATAGTTAAGAAATATGTAATGTTGGAGTCGCTTGTTGTTATATAGGAATACCAACGAAACATTTTATACATGCTAATATCATTGTCATATATACTGAATAGAATAGAACCTACTCCGTATTCGAAAAACTTGTGTAATTTACTTCCGAGTCGTGGGCAGTTTTGGTAACCTAAAGAACTCACAACCACTCCGTAACCCATAACCTGTTCAGAAGAGCGAGCGCTCATGAACTATTTACCTAGTTACCATCGTCTTCTATCACATAACGTTTATAAATTAATATAAAAACCAGTCTAGCAGGTGAGTGAGAGCGCTCACCCTCCTGAACGTGTCACGAGTGGCATGTTCAATTTGTTCTGTGTTGATGGAAACAATGGACAGTTATACATTTAATACGTTACCTACTTTAAAGAAACGCCTTTTTAATTCATTGCTTCAGTTTATTTTTTTCCAAAATGTGAAATTGATTTTCCGCGGACGTACGAGAATTCTGCGCTGGGATGCAAATTTTGCATCTTTTTCCGCGTCCACGGTTTCGCGGAATTCAGGGGGGACTAATAATTTTATGTGGTATTGTTATAATGAAGTGAGAATTTACTAAACTGCCTGCCTGCCTGCCTGCCTGCCTGCCTGCCTGCCTGCCTGCCTGCCTGCCTGCCTGTCCTAATAACCGCTGGATAATAATAACATGCTATATTATCGACAAATGATTATTTCCTTTCTAACACCAACAATTGTTTTCTATTTCAATTGCAACTATTTTGTGTAACATGAAATTTGCCATTGTAGCAAAACACTACACCTACAAAACTAAACTAATCTACTAAACCATCTACTTGATTGACTGATAACATACACGTTCACCAGACTGCAGAGACATCCAGCCTCTATTCGAGACCACATCATTAACGAGACCACATCACTAACCGTAGCTCGCTAGATTAGTTTCCGCTAAACCCACGTTAAACCCAATGATAACGTTTGCAGACAGATACATATTTTTATTTACTTCTCATCTTATTAACCAGCTTCAACATATTATGTACAACTAAATTAAATAATAACACGGGTAAAGAGGCACTATATTCAGTAAGGAGTTCAACGATATACGGGTGTATTGCAAAAACTAAAGTTTGTTTTATTTAAGGTTACATAGTACCAAATCACATGATTTTGCAGGTCAGAGTTGAAGGTGCAACGTCAAATCAATCCGAAGTGAATGAAACCTCAGCTATGACTGGTAGATATATATGAGGCAGTGGGTATTTTGTAAATACTATGGCATATACCCAGTGATTTCAAATCTATCCGAAATGAATGAAACCTCAGCTATTATTGGTAGATATATGAGGCAGTGGGTATTTTGTAAATACTATGGCATATATCCAGTAATTTCAGTATCTTTTTTTAGCAGAATAATTATTACATCAGTGACACTTGGTACTTGTTGATACTTGGGGTGGTAAAATAATTGCTAGTGACATTTTGTGCGAAACTGAATGTGTCTAATGAACACATTCTGTAAGTCGTTAAAATGCTGTGTGACAGTATATTTCTTTGAGTCATAGTTAAAGGCAGGCGTCACACTATATGTCTGTACACTGGTCCAGTGGTTTGAAAAGTTGCTTCTATTACTTTTATTAAGAAATGTTACCATGGTCGTCAATGGGATTTCATTTGATCCAATGGTACTTGAAGTGGCCTACAGCAATCAGCAATGTCATTGAGATTGGTACAGTTTTTCATTCTCCAATGAATGTTTTTTTTCAAGGAATATTTTTTTATTATTATTAAAAATAAAGAATACTTTACACAAAAATTTCTGACGGAAATGCCGTGGACACTATTTCTCTACAGCATTTATTTTGCTGTGGACATTTTCTTAATAGCAGGGGTTGCAAGCTACATGTATACCTATGTCCAACTCCAAATTCAAAGTCTAACATAAATCTTTGAACTCACTACCCTTGACCTAGTGACCCAAATTTGCACACAGGTACTGAAATAAACAATTAAAATACTTGGCACCTGTTTGAGATAACAAGCTTTATTAACATTCTAAATTAACCATCAAAACCCATGTAGCAATAATGATAGCAAAGATTTCACCACCAACGTTAACATAAAGGATTTATTTGATAAATCCTAATTACTTTATCTGCCAGAAGTCATCACTCAGATGCAACACCTTAATTACAAGTTGATAAAACAGAGACTGCAGTCAGTGATGCTCGACTCACTTCAGAACATCTGATAGGGTAACGATCTACGACTAGAAATATTGTTTCCTTCGTTTGAGGGACGAATTAGAAAGAAACTACTTTCACTTTGTTATGAGTACATAAGGTTAGGTAATTAGTTTCCGATAGAGGGTGCTGTTTTTAGCACTATATAAAGAAGTGACTATGTGATAGTATCATCTCGGTTTTGGTGTACGAGGTTCATGGATATGGAGACCGATGTTTATTTAATATGTATATCACATAATAAAATATGTTTTGCTTTATTATAGGTTGGCGAACCGTGAGAATACGCAAGAGGTTGAAGTGAAAAACCTATGGAGGGGTGACGGCCCTTTAGATTTCGTTCTTGATGTATCGGTTTTTATACATGTGAAGTTTATGAAGGGGGTGTAGGAGAACTGGACCGGCCTCTGTGGCACAGTGGTAAAGCTATCGGACTTGAGGCTGGTAGGTACTGAGATCAAATCTCAGTTGAGGCATGCGATTTTTAATCTCAGTATCGGCTCCAACCCAGAGTGAGTACTCCGCAAGGCTCAGTGGATAGGTGTATACCACTTACA
>JAULBS010031183.1:0-10298 GCA_032355785.1 Symmetromphalus regularis
GTTTCGTGTCTCCTACTAACACTAACCTCTGTCCTGGACAGACAGCACAGGAACCTGAGTTGTGTGCCCAGGATAGCATGCTTGAACCTTATTTGGATATAAGCACGAAAATAAATACAACCACCAACCACCAGTTCCTAGCTGCAAATTGCCACATGACCTACATATATATATGTATTATTTTATATGTATAATTTCAGCCTCCTGCAATAACCGGAAGAGTGTCAGACGAAATCTTTAATGAACACCCCTCGTAATTTAACTTGTTCTTTTCAGTCGGAGGTTAATATTTTACGTGCGGAAGTTGCTCAGTTAAAAACGTTACTGCTCGCACACAAAGACTGTCCAATCACGTTACAGCAGAAATCACAGATCTCGGTTACTTCTGGTAAGCTTACAGTTCAAATAATAATTTTATTTGTAAAGCTGCTAGTTAGATCTCGATGTTGTAAGGTAATCTCACATAAAGTCTCTGTCATGTTACTCTTATTTAAAACTTGTTCGGAATATAAAGTAATTTCTTAATATGATGTCATTATAATTTGTAAAAGTGCAAATGACGTCACTAAAGTACAACATAACGTCATGTTGCGGAATTATTATTATTATATTTTTTTTAAGTTTTAAAAGTTTTGCTTTTACAATTAAGTGGGCAAGAAAAAGAATCAGTCACCGTTTGTGAGGTATAGACAAGGCAATTCCAACCCGCGGGAGAAACTGTTTTTGTAATGACCTTGGTAAACCTCGACCCTCACAAGCACATTTCCTCACTTGGGTTGGAATTGCCTTGTCTATACCTCACAACGGTGATAGATTCTGTTAGTCCATAAAGCAAGTAAGCACAGTTCAAATAATAATTTTATTTTCAAAGCTACTAGTTAGATCTCAATGTTGTAAGGTAACCTCACATAAAGTCTCCGTTATGTCATGTTTATTTAAAACTTGTTCGGAATATAAAGTAATTTGACAGTACCAGTAAATGCTAGATAATTCAGTCCATAAGGCAAGTATGCGTAGTTCAAATATAAATTTTATTTTCATAGCTACTATACTCTGTTTAAGCTACTTGGAACATGGATTTTTGTAGATTGGTTTGCGTGAACCTAGGCAAAAAAGGACTAAAGTTTTGGAAATAGCAAAAAAGTCCCATTTTTTTCATTACTTTCATAAATAATGATTTAAAATATTACTCTTTCACTTGTATATTAAAATTGACGATATTTTTCATTTTTCAGTTCTGAACTAGACTTTATGGGTATTTTACTTTTTAATTTCTGAACTAGACTTGCTTTATGCCGTTTTGTTTATCTTTAAGTTATGAACTTGACTTGCTTTATGCCATTTTGTTTATCTTTAAGTTATGAAATTGACTTACTTTATGCCATTTTGTTTATCTTTAAGTTATAAAATTGACTTACTTTAATGCCATTTTATTTATCTTTTAAGTTATGAACTAGACTTGCCTTATGTTGTTTTGTTTATCTTTAAATTATGAACTAGACTTGCTTTATTCCATTTTGTTTATCTTTCAATTATGAACTAGACTTCCTTTACACTGTTTTGTTTATGTTTCAGTTCTGAACTAGACTTGCTTTATGCCATTTTGTTTATCTTTAAGTTATGAACTAGACATGCTTAATGCTGTTTTGTTTATCTTTTAAGTTATGAACTGGACTTGCTTTATGCGATTTTGTTTATCTTTAAATTATGAACTAGACTTGGTTTATGCTGTTTTGTTTATCTTTCATTTCTGAACTAGACTTGCTTTATGCCATTTTGTTTCTTTCGGTTCTGAACTAGACTTACTTTATGCTGTTTTGTTTATTTTTCAATTATAAACTAGACTTGCTTTATGCCTTTTTGTTTATCTTTCAATTATAAACTAGACTTGCTTTATCCAGTTTTATTTATCTTTCAATTATGAACTAGACTTGCTTTACACTTTTTGTTTATCTTTCAGTTATGTTCGAGCCGAGTGCGACTTCATCAGTTTTAGCTCTTCCCATATCAGAACCATCTCAGGTTGCCGGGGCAACACATGTGGTTGCCCCGACAACCTCTACAGTGACAGTCATTCCAATTGACAGTGATAACTTACTGCTAACACAGGGCCGAAGTAAGAAGTGAACATTTGAAGAGCTTCTTAGTGTCGTGTTTTTGTCAACTGCTCCTTTTTAAATGTCACTGATCATCAACGGTAGCCAGTAGGTCATCAGCGATCATTTATAAATCATTGTTGATAATTGAAAGGTTATCAACGATCATTGGCAGAAACTCAATGTTGATCATTGAGATGCTCTTCGATAACTGTTGATAATTGAGAGTTCATCAACGATCGTTGATAAATGTCGATCATTGTTGATAATTGAAAAGTTATCAACGAGCATTGGTAGAAACTCACTGTTGATCACTGAAAAGTCATCAATAATCGTTGAGAGAAAATCATTGTTGATCATTGAGACGATCTGTGACTACTGTTGATAATTTAGAGGTCATCAATGATCTTTGATAACTTCATCGTTGAGAGGGCATCAACGATTGTTGTGAGAAGCTTGTTGGTCGTTGATAGGATGTCATTGATTATCAATAAAAAGTCATCGCAGATTGATGAGGTCATTGTCTCTGATCATTAAATAGATTTTTTGCAAGAAGCTGACTATCAGAAAGATCAACTGTAAAGGACAGAAACTGATTAACAGTGATCGTTGAGAGAAACTGATTGTTGATGATTGATAGATCATCAATAACGATCAACAAAATGTTATCGCAGATTCTCAAGGAAATATCACTGATTAATGAATAAATTATTGAAGACCATTTGATCACTGTTGATCATAGAAAAATCATCAACGATAGTTGAAGCTGTTGATTGATAAGCCATCAATGATTATCAATAAATGGTCATCGCAGATCGTCAAGGAAATATTATCACTGATTGATGAATCATTGAAGATCATTTGATCACAGTTGATCACAGAAAAACCATCAACAATAATTGAGAGAAACTATTGATGATTGATACACCATCAGTGAATATCAACAAAAGGTCATCGCAGATCGTCAAGAAAATTTTAGCACTGATGTTGAAAGGCAATCATTAAACACAGAGGGGGAGAACAGATCAAGTAAAGAATGTTTTTTTATCTCGATCATCGCTGTCGATGACATCATCTATAAGTGAAATAATGGCAACAGAAATCAAGGAAAGATAACTGCATTTTTGTTTAGTGGTATGAAGATAAGGAAAGTGAGTTTTTCTAGTGATGAAGAACTAACACTTGACAGTTGTTGGATATCGGTGATTTCAGTAATTATAAGCGTAAAGTTGTTGTACATCCATGACAGAATATCTGTCTTATATTTGCTGGTGCATGCTGGGAATGTGTATCATTTAGTACATCCCGAATTATTTCGGATTGTACTTTTATTTTCTTCTTTTTTTTCTTTTTTTTTTTTTACTGCTGTGATTGTCAGTGGATCTTTTCAAATAACAACTTTGTTAAAAGACATTGAAACTATTATTTAGTATTAATAAGGCACATTGTCTTGCTACATCTTGTAACATGATCTATTATCATAAATACACAAATATGTCACTGCTTCCATTCTTAGCGTGAGTAGGTCATTTTAGAAGGTTTTGTCAATTGAGTATAATCCAGTAATTTAAAAGACCTAGGAAATCAAGTTTTATTTTGACAAGGTTATGGAAATGTTTGTAGCTTGCCGTATACAAAATCAATTTTTATAAATATCTTGAGTTACCACCACATTTCATAATAGTCATTCTTTGATGTCTCACGGGCTGGTTGTATAAAATGTAAAATGGTTATGAAAATTTAAGTTTATAGGATTGAAAAGTTTTTGGAAATTCCTGCAGCTAAAACTACGAAGCCTAGAGTAGGTAAATGTTAACAAGTATTGACCAGGACCCTTATTCTCGAAAAAGGGTATGTTTACGACAGGCAGCTACGTCTGTCATAAATTTCTTTACGTATGAGCATTACCTAATTCTCGAAGCTAGACGTAAACGTAGATGCCATAACATCTACTTCTGGGATAAAATCTCAGTCGAGGTATTGGATTTTTAATATCTGTACCAGCACCAATCCAGAGTGAGTGGTCTACAAGACTCAGTTGATAGGTGTATGCCACTTGCACCGACCAGTGGTCCATGACTAGTTTATCAAAGTCCATGGTATATGTTCTCCTATCTGTGTTAAAGCACATATAGAAGATCCCATGCTGTTAATAAAAAAAAAGAGTAGCCTTTTTTTTTTGCAGTAGCGGGTTTCCTCTAAAGACCATGTATTGCAAAACAACATGTTTGATACCTAAGGAGCGAGATGTAGCTCAAATGGTAGTGTGTCTGCCTGTGAACCGGTCGGTTGTCGTATTGATCCTTCTCAGTGGACCCATTTGCAGTGTCGTCTATTTTCCATTCCAACCAGTGATCCACAACTGGTTTATCAAAGCCTGTGGTATGTGCTGCCCTGTCAGTGGGACGTTGCATATTAAAGACCCCTTGCTACTTATCGGAAAACAGTATCCAATGTGGCGGCAGCGGGTTTCCTCTAAATACATGTCAGAATGACCATATGATTAACGTCCAATAGCCGATGATAAGATAAATATCAGTGTGCTCTAGAGGCGTCGATAAATAAAACAAACTTTACTTTTGTTTGATACCTAATAGCTGCTGAATAAACAATGTGCTGGGATGTCGTTAAACCATTCTTTCCTTTCCTGCATGAATTGTTATAGCCCTTGTTTACTGCATAGTGTAACATACAACTAGTCAACTATAAAACCAGACTAAACCGTTTTTAGATCCTTGCATGACAACATTTGAAGAGTCTACACTTCATACATTCATGTTATGGATCTGTTTTACATATTTGTGTTTAAAATTTGTAACTGTATTAATTAATATGGCATGTAAAGAAAACAAAACCAGATTTTATTATTTAATAGATGTGTACGTATGTGGAAATAGTTTTGAAAATTGGGGTTCAAAACCTGTAAGAGGCTGACTCGCACTTGATTATAGACGTGTCAGAATTACTAAATGTTTGACGTTCAGTAGCCAATGATTAATAAATCGATGTGACCATGTGATATTGTTAAACAATACAAAACCTGTTGAAGGCTGGCTCACACTTGACATTGTCAAAATTACTAAATGTTTGACGTTCAGTAGCCGATGTTTGACGTTCAGTAGCCGATGTTTGACGTTCAGTAGCCGATGATTAACAAATCAATGTGACCATGTGGTATTGTTAAACAAAACAAAACACTTTCAAAAATTCAATCCTTTACATAATCACGATTTTTTTTTTTTTCTATTGATATATTTTCTAGAGAGTTATTTTCTGTGGGTATTTTGTTAAGATTTAGTTGAAAGTACTCACAAGCAGAATATAATTTAATTGTTATTTCTTGGAATAGGTTTGTTATTCTTAAGATAGATTTGTTTGTTATTAATTTGTTTTTAGATATATTTGTTAAACTGGATTTTAAAATAAAACATTAATGACAACTGAATGGAATATACAACTACTAAGTATATTTTGTACGGGGATTGTCTATATAATTATGGCCCCTACTTTTTGCTTCGAAACATTGAAATTAAAATACCTAAATAATAATCTTTACCAGCATTTCTCTTTATTATATCAATGAACACTTAGCCTAGTGGTCTTAGCACAAATATACCTAAGTATTTGTGAATGACACAATTTGAATAATCGATCTTATTAAAACAAATATTTTCAATAAAAAACTTGTGTTTTCAGGATAGGACATTGTGGTCAATATGTGTGTTGAATAATTAACTTACAGAAAGCCTTCCAGTACTGTTTTAATATAATTGTTTTTTGTAATTGCTGATTGTTTTTCACTATATTAGCAAAAATATTCACATTCACTAGTCTGTATTTGGTACAGTATTTAGAAACATTTATTCTTTTGAACACATACAGAGTGTCCCACAAAAAGTTAACTTTTCATTTTTTAATTACTTTTGATGTATTTCACTGAACTCTTTTATATTTTCAGGTTATGTTCTGGACATGTGGAAGTTCTTTTCTTGAAAGTTTCATTATCCTAGCGTAACCATGAAACTCAGTCGAGCAGTGAATACATTTATTTTTTCTCTGAGTACATACGATTTAGTCACTAGGTACCATTTCACAATTATTGTTCGCTCCTCGACTAAGAGTAATGGTTAAGCTAGGATGATGAAACCTTCAGTAAATAAACTCCCTCATGTCCAGAACACAACCTGAAAATATAAGAGTTCAGTGAAATATGACAAAAGTAATTTAAAAAATGAAAAGTTGGCTTTTTGGGGTACACGCTGTACTTTTATCAATCATTTTTTTAATTTTATATTACCTCTTTAATAATTACCATATTAGTACTGAGTAAAACTTGTATTATAAAGCACCTCTGTAAAGAGTAGATTGATTAGAGCAGGCACATTTATAAATAAAAGTCTCTGTGTTTGACGTCCAATAGCTGATGATCAAATAAAAATCAAATTGGTATAGAGGCGTCGTTAAATAAAATAAAATTTACTTTTATAAAGAAAATGATTGAAATATGGTTTTGAGGTTAAGACCGTGTTCCTGCAGCTTTTGAAAACTATTGAATATCATTAAGGAAATCCATGACTTGAAAACCATGGAATTTGAACTACATGTACATGTATATTGATGTCATTGAAAATCATGGAATTTGGATTATTATTAATAATGTCATAGAAAAACATGGAATTTGAACTCACAATGTTGTTGAAAATAATGGAATTTGAACTAAATTGATAATGTTGAAAATCATGGAATTTGAACTACGTTGATGATGTCATTGAAAATCATGGAATTTGGATTATTATTAATGTCTTTGAAAAACATGGAATGTGAACTCACAATGTTGTTGAAAATTATGGAATTTGAACTAAATTGATAATGTTGAAAATCATGGAATTTGAACTATATTGATGATGTCATTGAAAATCATGGAATTTGGACTATTGAATTTGAGCTGTCTATTGATAATGTTGAAAAAAACGGAATTTGAACTATATTGATAATGTTTAAAATCAAGGAATTTCAATTATACTGATGTTGAAAATCATGGAATTTGGACTATATTTGGGGCGGGAGGGTTGGGGGAGGGCATAGGCAACAACACCAAATACACTATGATTGCAAGACTATAAAAGGAGGCGGAAGAATAAGGAAGTGGTTGGGGAAGGGAGAATAACTCCTTGCTGGGTATGTCAGTTTCACATGATAATTTTACATACTGGTAAGGTTTTCTTCAATTTGAAACAGTGTATCTTAATTGTAACGAGACAGCCGTGGAATCTCTTCAGAGAAGTGTAAAAGCTGGGTGATTTGTTTTTTCAGCAGCTGTAATGATTAACAATCTGGTATTAGAATTTCCCGCCGATCAGCAGTTTCCTAACATTTGGGGATTGATTTTGACACTAGTCACACCCTCCCCCCACTCAGTCACTATACACTCCCTCGCAATGACCCTCCTTTTTATGTCTGACCTGTTCTTATCCCTGAACAATATTTACATGTATGTTATGTTAGCATAATGTGTGTTAAAAACAACCCACAAAGTATTGTTTTAAATATTTAACACCGAAAATATATTTTCAAATTTAAAACCATTTAAATTTACCTCATACTTTTCTTACACATTTACCAGTGTATTCAGTTTTGCTGTTCTCTGTGTTAAAACATGTTTTATTTAGTATCGTCTGTATTCTTTCTATTTATGAAACATATTTCATTAGTACTGGCTAAAAAAAAAAGCTATTTGAGAAGTTATGCATAAGTGGATTGCCTCCCTTAGTTTGCCATATTGGAAATGTTAACCACTTCCCAGTATGAACTGTAAAATTGTGTTAACTTTATACACTATTAAATGCATTGTCCCACGGACCCTTGACCTAATTAATTTCAAAAACAAAGAATTAATTTTAAATATAAACATTTGATTTGTCCATTGAAATACTTCATTTAACTACCGTACTTACATAACCACCGCATCTTGCTTATTATCAATATTTTAAAAATAATGAATTATGCTCACGGACAAATAAATAGAAAAAAATTATGTTTTTTTGCGTCAAAGGTGTGATGTATATATTTCGAATCACGTGATGCGTATTCCCCCTAGCGTTATTTTAAAACTTCTGAATATTTTTGTTGCTGCAAAAACATTTCGTACCAATTTATTTCATCTCACGAGGAGTTCCGATCTTGAAATTTTTAAAAGTGAAAAAATCTATCGACTCGACATGGCATTTCTAATACCACGGTTCAGTTATTTATGTCTTGCGTGATACCAAAAAACGAGGTCTAGTAAAACAAATGCAAGTAAGTTTCATTCGTAATCAATATTCTACCATAAAGCCTCTTAAATTCCATGGGAATATGCCTTTAATTGTGTATGATTGTTTATCCCCTCCCCTCTTCCCAGCATTAAACATAAATATTGGTTGTTGGAGGCTATTTATTTTGTTACCTTAGTTTCATATTCTCTTCCTAATAAATCTATTGAAAATAAATAAGAGGATATTGCCATGTACATTTATAATCAAATTTATGTGAAATCATTTTTCTCACGAGCTTTAGTGACATAAATTTGATAATAAATGGTAATGAGTTTGATATTCTATTTATTACATGACAATTTTAAGCATTCTACTCTTTTAAACTTTCTGATTGTGCAACATTTTAGAGAAATTCTATCCTTTAATGTTATGGATATATTGCTTCTTTTTCTAGGTTTAGAGACATCATTTACTGCTGTACAAATAAATGGTTGAAATTAGCTAGTTCTATTTAGAATACAATCAGTTTTCTTTGAGGGTTATCTCCAGCATGATTACTAAGGGAAACAACTCTTCTGAAAATGCCACACAAATAAATCTCCATGTTTTAAAATTTTCTATATTCTGTCAGTCATATCAGAAAAAATATATATATATTACCCGTTAATAAAATAATTTTCTAATTTTTATTTTTTGAAAAATCCAAACCTGTTCACAAAATTTATTTTCAGATTTTTTTATTGTACCATAATGAAAGAGTCGATTGTGTTTGGCATACACAGGAGTAAATATTGCCCCACCCCTCCCATGTAACAAATATTGTCCTATACCTCCCACCCTCCATCTGGCTATGCCAGTGAATACTTTAACTTGTTAATTTATTAAAGCTGCTGTTTTTAAGACAAGCTGATACTTGTTGGTACGTGTACATTTTTGGCATTCTCTACTTATATCACATTCTCTTGTCAATCAAAGACAATGAACTATTGCACTTTGTTTTTCCTAACTATCTTGTTGTTGTTAAAAATTCTGTTTTGTTTCTTGTGTGTGTTGTTGATTTGTATTGTTAATACAGTGTCCCAAAAAAAGTTAACCTTTCATTTTTTAATTACTTTTGATGTATTTCATAGAATTCTTTTATATTTTAAGATTGCTTTCTAGACATGAAGGAGTTTCATTATCATCCTAGCTTAACCATGACACTATCAGTTGAACAGCGAACAAACATTGTGAAATGGTACCTAGTGATTAAATCATACGTAGACTCCGAGAGAACATAAGAGCGGGATGTAGCTCTAACGGTAACATGTCCACCTGTGAAGCTGTCAGTCATCGGATCGATCCTTCTCAGTGGATCCATTTGCAGTTTGTGCTATTTTCCATTCCAATCAGTGGTCCACAACTTGTTCATCAAAGGCCATGGTATGTGCTGTCCTGTCTGTTGGAGTGCATATAAAATACCTCTTGCTGCTCATTGGAAAGAGTAGCCTATGTGGAGGCAACGATTTCCTCTAGAAAAAGGGCAGAATTACCATATGATTGATGTCCAATAGCTGATAAGATAAAAATCAATGTGCTCTAGAGGCGTTGTTAAATAAAACAAACTTTACAGAAAAAATAAAATTTTTGTTTGCTGCCCAACTGAGTGTCATGGTTAATCTAGGATGATGAAACTTTCAAGAAACTCCCACATGTGCAGAACACAACCTGAAAATATAAAGAGTTCAGAGAAATACATCAGAAGTAATTAAAAAACGAAAAATTTACTTTTTCTTGTAACACTGTAGCATTTCTTTTTTGTGACAAGTCCAGACTTATTCTGTTGATAGTAGATGTCAAACTGTGCTGACTTATATTTCTATTAAAAAAACACATTATTTTTATGAATGTCAATATGCAGTTTACAGCGTACTTGATGGTTGATAAATAAAAACATAATATAACGTAC